>JAODAL010018357.1:0-75013 GCA_025379985.1 Phyllomedusa bahiana
CTTTTTTTGAGCTGCACTCACTATTCTGCTGGTGCAGTCACTGTACATACATTACTTGAAAGACATTGCTGCCTTCTTTCAAAATCAGAGTCACCTGCTCATAGATTGGTCTGGATTTGCATCACAGGGAGAGTTCCCATCCTGCACTTTGATCGCAGAGGCCACAGTCTGACGGGTGCAGCTCCCAGAGATGGGGGTCGGCATCTTTCTCAGGAACGGGACCCCAATAGTCTCAGCTCAGAACAGTGAGCTGGTCAAGTTTAGCATGACTCTCCATTCTCCTCTATGGGAGTTCCCAGTAAAGGAGAGCACGGTGTTCTCTATTCTGTTCTATGGGAGTTCCCCATACAGGGGAGCGCTGTGCTCTCCATTCTGTTCTATGGGAGTTCCCAGTACAGGAGAGCGCGTGTTCTAAACCATTCTGTTCTATGGCGTTCCCCTAAGGGGAGCGCTGTGTTCTCCATCTGTTTTTATGGGGTTCCCGTACGGGGGGAGGCTTTTCTCCACTGTTTATGGGTTCCCAATTTCAGGGAGCGCTGTGCTCTCCATTTGTTCTATGGGAGTTCCCAGTACAGGAGAGCGCTGTGTTCTATCCATTCTGTTCTAGGGGGTTCCCCGTACAGGGGGGGGCGTGTTCTATCCATTTTGTTCTATGGGGTTTCCCCGTACAAGGGGGCGCTGTGTTCTCCATTTCGTTCAGGGAGTTCCCAATACGGGGAGCGCTGGTTCTATCCATTCTGTTTCTAGGGGGGTTCCCCTACAGGGGAGCGCTGTGTTCTATACATTCTGTTTTATGGGGGTTCCCAGTACAAGGGGGAGCGCTGTGTTCTATCCATTGTTCTAGGGGGTTCCCAGACAGGGGAGCGTGTTTCTCCATTCTGTTCATGGGAGTTTTCCGACAGGGGAGCGCTTGTGTTTCCATTCTGTTCATGGAGTTCCCCGTACCGGGGGGGCTGTGCTCTCCATTCTGTTCTATGGGGTTCCCCTACGGGGAGCGCTGTGTTTTCCTTTTTTTATGGGAGTTCCCAGTCAGGGAGCGCTGTGTTCTCCATTCTGTTTTTTTGGGAGTTCCCCGTACAGGGGGGGGGCTGTGTTCTTTTCCTTCCCTTTATGGGGGTTCCCATTTCGGGACGCTGTTTCTTTTTCCCTTCCGTTCTTGGGAGTTCCCCGTACAGGGGAGCGTGGTTCTCCCCTTCCGTTTATTTTTGGGAGTTCCCTACAGGGGAGCGCTGTGTTCTCCATTCCGTCTAGGGAGTTCCCCGTACAGGGGAGCGCGTGTTTTCCCCCTTTCCCTTCTATGGGAGTTCCCAGTACGGGGGGCGCTGTGTTTTTTCCCTTTCCCTTCTATGGGAGTTCCCCGTACAGGGGAGCGCGTGTTTTCCCATTTGTTTATGGGGTTCCCAGTACAGGGGGGCCCTGGTTCTCCATTCCGTTCTTGGGGGTTCCCGTAAGGGGAGCGCTGTTTTCCCCTTTCCCTTCTATGGGAGTTCCCAGTACAGGGGAGCGCTGTGTTCGCCGTACTCAGAACTCCCATAAAGCAGAATGGAGCATTGTCTCAGAGGTGGCGCTATTTTTGGAGGAGGGCAGCCATGCTTGCCTGATCCTGGGGGATCCCTTTAAATGCTGCAGTCTCCATTCTTCTGGCTTCTTTCCCTGCTTGTTCAGTGTCTGCATTGCTGCACTCTGATCAGGGGGATGTTACAGCAGTCACTGCGCAGTCATTCAGCAATTTACTGACTGCTTCCGATAACAGCAGATTTGTCAATACAGCTCTGGAGCACAAGAGAGGAACCGCATCAGCAGCTCTTACTGATATTACGTTGCACATCTAAAAAGAAAGAAAGAGAGACCCCCTCCAACACATAGTATTATTACTCTTGCATTGTATTCTGCTCCGTAAAGGGGTTGTCTCACTACAGGGATTCATCTCACCTCAGTCCTGTTTTCTTGGTTTCATTTTGAATTCAGGGGCGTGTTTACTGGCTTCTATTAGGCTGCAGTAGAAGGTCTGTAGCTATAGCAACCAGTGTTGACAGCCTATCAGGAGAGATAGAACAGGTCTTTAGCTATAGTGAACAGTGCTGGCAGCCTATCAGGAGAGATTGAACAGGTCTGTAGCTATGGCAACCAGTGCTGGCAGCCTATCAGGAGAGATTGAACAGGTCTGTAGCTATGGCAACCAGTGTTGGCAGTCTATCAGGAGAGATAGAACAGGTCTGTAGCTATGGCAACCAGTGTTGGCAGCCTATCAGGAGAGATCGAACAGGTCTGTAGCTATAGCGACCAGTGCCGGCAGCCTATCAGGAGAGATTGAACAGGTCTCTAGCTATAGTGACCAACACTGTCAGCCTATCAGGAGAGATCAAACAGGTCTGTAGCTATAGGAACCAGTGCTGGCAGCCTATCAGGATAGATCACACAGGTCTGTAGCTATAGCAACCAGTGCTGGCAGCCTATCAGGAGAGATTGAACAGGTCTGTAGCTATAGCAACCAGCACTGGCAGCCTATCAGGAGAGACTGAACAGGTCTGTAGCTATAGCAACCAGTGCTGGCAGCCTATCAGGAGAGATTGAACAGGTCTGTAGCTATAGCAACCAGTGCTGGCAGCTTATCAGAAGAGATTAACAGGTCTGTAGCTATAGCAACCAGCGCTGGCAGCCTATCAGGAGGGATAGAACAGGTCTGTAGCTATAGCGACCTGAGGAGCTGATGCAGCCCATACAAGAGGGGATATCTAGGAATAGGTAGGACACTGTTAATGGACACATATTGCAAAGAGACTTGTTTTTGCAAGATCTTTAACATAAAAAGCAGTGATCCCTGTAGTGAGACAACCCTTTTAATACTAGTTCTGGAGGATATTATTACACCCACAGAGTATTAGGCTCTGTAGTACTTGTTCTGGAGAGGATTATTACTCCCTGGTAGTAGTGCTAGTCCTCCAGGTTCCTGCAGACACCCCCCCCCCCACACCCATCCAGCCCCCCAAAGTAACTGCCGTCTTCGGGCAGGCTTCTAGAAAAAAAAAAATAAATTACCGTTTTCGGGTCTCAGCATTGACGTCGCTGTCACCTGCGTAATTTTCTAACAAAGTCCTGGCAGAGGCGGACAGGTTAATGACCGCACAGCGATCGCTCCCCAGACAGCGCCCGGAGTCCCCCCAAACAACGCAGAACCCCAGCCCTGGTGCATGACTACCTACCGCCCCCGCAGCGGACCAGCCCCAGAACCTGCATGGCGACCACCTGCGACCCGGGCGTCCGAGGCTCCCTCCACCGCGGCGGCTCCTCTGCTCACGGCTCAGGACAATCTTCCAGGAGATCGGGAACTTGCCCAAACTTTGGGTTTTTTTTTTTTGAAAAAAAAACCCGTCAGCAAGTCCAAAGGGAAAGGCAACACGAAGCACGAAACGCGTCACCGCGGGTATGGGAAAGTGACATTGGCTTAGGCGAGGACTGGGGTTAGTAAAAAAAAAAAAAAAATCTGTAACGGGGGAAACAAGCAAAAGATGGAAAGCCACCGACCTAAAAAACCAAAACCCGGGAAAAAAACTGAACGGACGGAGGTCTGGATGCAAATAGCGTCACGAGGAGACGGGCGGCCGCGACCCCCGTCCCCCTCCGCACCCCAATAATAAAAAGAAGCGGAGATAAGCTGCTCCTGCTCCCCTCCGGATCTTATCTCTGCCTGAATTTTATAAGACATCAGAAAGTCTAAGGGAAAACCCACAAGTTTGCATTGTATTCAAAATTTATTGCAGCTTTGGAAGGGACTAGAGTATACGGTTAAATATTTCCAGTTTCTTGATGCTTATTCTTGCACCCAAGATCGTCAGGTCTTTGATCAGTATGCCATCCGACAAGCTTTGCATTTTATGCAGATTTAACGCAGCTTTGGAAGGGACTAGAGGATCTTAGGTGCAGGAAGAAGCATTTAAGACTTTGCTGTAGAGATGCAACCTAATGCAGTTTGGGAAAAATAGACTAAAAAGCGGGGGGTAAAAAAACTCGGCCTCAAAGCTTTTGGGAAACTACAACTCCCATCATGCCACTGTTATAGATTATACAAATCATGATGGGAGTTGTAGTTTCCCAAGAGCTGGAGGGCCTCCGTTTCACACCTGTGGACTAGAGGATCTGAGGTGCAGGAAGAAGCATTAAAAACAGCTGTACAAATTCAACCTGATGCAGCTTTGGAAGGGACTAGAGGAACTTGGGTGCAGGGGAAGAAAAGACATGTAGAAAGGGGAAACAAAAAATTAAGGTGAAGAAAAAAAAATTGGGGACAATCAACTATGCAGCTTTGGAAGGGACAGAGATCTTAGGTAGGAAGAATTTAAAACAGTGTACAAAATTCAAAATCTAATGCAGTTTTGGAAGGGACTAAAAGGAAATCTGAGGGTGGAAAAAACTTTAAAAAAAAACTTAGGTGTACAAATTCAATCTAATGCAGCTTTGGAAGGGACTAGAGGATCTTAGGTGCAGGAAGAAACATTAAAAACTTAGGTGTACAAATTCAATCTAATGCAGCTTTGGAAGGGACTAGAGTTTAAAGCTGATTTTATACAGCCAAGTTTTTGATGCTTCTTCCTGCACCTAAGATCCTATAAGACTCATCAAAAACTGCTTCTGATTACTGTAAAATCAATGAAACTTGTGCTTGGGTTAAAATCCAAGTCCATCCCAAAAGTGATTAAATTTGCATAAAATCACCGCTTGGTTGACTTCAGATTAATCTGAAGCGACTTCTGATGAGTCTTATACAATTTTAGGTGCAGGAAGAAGCATCAAAAACTTCGCTGTACACATTCAACCTAATGCAGCTCTGGAAGGGACTAGAGTATAGGGTTGAATTTATACAGCTAAGTTTTTGATGCTTATTCCTGCACCCAAGATCCTAAAGATCCTATAAGACTCATCAGAAGTCGCATCAGATTAATCCGAAATTAACCAAGCGGTGAATTTTATGCAAATTTAATGCAGCTTTGGGAGGGACTAGAGTATACAATGCACAGCTTCATTGATTTTACAGTAATCGGGAGCAGTTTTTGATGAATCTTATAGGATCTCAGGTGCAGGAAAAGGCATCAAAAACTTAGTTGTATAAATTCATCCTTATACTCTAGTCCCTTTCAAAGCTGCATTAAATCAGGATAAGGTTGAATTTACCCAGCTAAGTTGTTGATACTTCTTCCTGCACCTAAGATCCAATAAGACTCATCAGACACTGGCCCAGACTACTATGAAATCAGTCACGCCGGGCATTGTATGCAGATTTATTGCAGCTTTGGCAGTGACTAGACTGTAAGAAATATTTATGGCAACGTTTTACGTGTCAGTTCGGGAATCCAAAAATGTTATAAGATTTATCAGAAACTGGCCCAGACTACTATGAAATCAGCCATGCTGTGCACTGAATGCAGATTTACTGCAGCTTTAGAAGTGACTAGAGTAGAAAGGTTGAATTTATACATCTAAGTTTTTGTTTTTGATGCTTATTTTTGTACAAAGATCAGAAGACTCATTAGAAACAGTTCCAGATTACTATGAAATCATTCAAGCTCTGAACTGCTTTGGAGCTTTTGGAGTGACTAGAGTGGAAGGATAAATACATACAGCACTTTGGAAGCGACTAGAGCAGAAGATTGGATTTATACAGCAATATTTGTAATGCTTTTACCTGCACCCAAGTTATTAAAAGACGCATCAGAAACCGCTCCAGACTACTATGCAATCAGCCAGGCTGTGCGTTGTATACAGATTTGATGCAGCTTTGGAAGCGACTAGAGAAGAAGGTTGAATTTAAACAGCAAAATTTGTAATGCTTTTACCTGCACCGGAGTTATTATAAGACGCATCAGAAACTGCTCCAGATCACTATGCAATCAGCCAGGCTGTGCGTTGTATGCAGATTTGATGCAGCTTTGGTAGGGACTATAGTATAAGGTTAAATATTTACAGCACCGAAGATCTTCTAAGACTTCAGAATCTGCTTTGGATTACTGATCAGCCCAGCTGTGCTCTGTATGCAGATTTATTGCTGCTTTGGAAGTGACTAGAGTTTATTTTATACGGTAAAAATGTTGATGCTTTTTCCTGCAGCCAAAATGTAATCAGATTCCTCAGAAACGGCTTTAGAAGAGGGCAAGATTAGCAAAGTTGTGCAGCTTTGGACTCAACTAGAGCACATTGGAAGCGACTCCAGTAGAAGGAATTTAGCTGAGTTTTTGATGTTTCTTCTGCACCAAAGATCTTGAGTCGCGTTCAGCAACTGCAAACTATACCCTATGAACAACAAAGTAGGTGGCTAGCGCCATCCGGTGGTGGTGAGAGTATCAAACAAGCCTTGAAATTACTAACACTACAGCTCTAACAATGCAACACAGATAAAGCATCAAAAACTTTGCTGGATAAATTAAACTGTACACTCTAGTCACTGCTAAAGCTGCCTAATATCTACATACAGTGCACAGCTCCGATCTTAATCTTATAAAATGTTGGGTGTTGGAAAAAGCATCGTAAACTTATTCAACCATACACTGATCACTGCTAAAGCTGCAGTAAATCTGTATGCAGTGCACAACATAGCTGATCTCATACTGATCACTGATCTCAGCAGGAGTTGGCGGTTGTATACACGGGTCAGCAGGAGGAGGTGGCGGTTGTATACACGGGGCAGGGGCAGCAGGAGGTGGCGGTTGTATACACGGGTCAGCAGGAGGTGGCGGTTGTATACACGGGGCAGGGGCAGCAGGAGGTGGCGGCGGTTGTATACACCGGGGCAGGGGCAGCAGGAGGTGGCGGCGGTTGTATACACGGGGCAGGGGCAGCAGGAGGTGGCGGTTGTATACACGGGTCAGCAGGTGGTGGCGGCGGTTGTATACACGGGTCAGCAGGAGGGGGCGGCTCTTTTATACTCGGGTCAGCAGGAGGTGGGGCGGTTGTATACACGGGTCAGCAGGAGGTGGCGGCGATTGTATACACGGGTCAGCAGGAGGTGGCGGTTGTATACATGGGTCAGCAGGTGGCGGTTGTATACACGGGGCAGGGGCAGCAGGAGGTGGCGGTTGTATACACGGGTCAGCAGGTGGTGGCGGTTGTATACACGGGGCAGGGGCAGCAGGAGGTGGCGGTTGTATACATGGGTCAGCAGGTGGTGGCGGTTGTATACACGGGGCAGCAGGAGGTGGCGGCGATTGTATACACGGGTCAGCAGGAGGTGGCGGCGGTTGTATACACGGGTCAGCAGGAGGGGGCGGCGGTTGTATACACGGGTCAGCAGGAGGGGGTTGCGGTTGTATACACGGGTCAGCAGGGGGGGCGGGGTTTTTTATTTCACGGGTAGCAGGAGGGGGGGGCGGTTGTATACACGGGTCAGCAGGAGGGGGCGGCGATTGTATACACGGGTCAGCAGGTGGCGGCGATTGTATACACGGGGCAGGGGCAGCAGGAATGGGGGCGGCGGATTGTATACCCCGGGGGCGCAGGTGGTGGGGTTGTATACCGGGGCGCAGGTGGTGGCGGTTGTATACACGGGGGCAGCAGGTGGGGCGGTTGTATCCGGGGCAGCAGGAGGTGGCGGTTGTTACACGGGTCGCAGGTGGTGGCGTTGTATACAGGGGCGGAAGTGGGGTTTTACTGGGTCAGAGGGGTGGCGGTGTTACATGGGTCAGGGTGGTGGCGGTTGTAACATGGGGCAGAGAGGTGGGGTTGTATACACGGGCAGAGGTGGTGGCGGTTGTTCCGGGGCGGGGCAGCGGGGTGGGGTTGATACAGGTCAGCAGGTGGTGGCGTTGTTTCCGGGGTTTAGAGGGGGGGCGGCGTTGTATACACGGGGCGCAGGTGGCCGGCGGCGGCTGTATACACGGGGCGCAGGTGGCGGCGGCGGCGTTTCACGGGGGCAGGTGGCGGCGGCGGTGATACACGGGCAGCAGGTGGCGGGGCGGCTTTACCGGGGCGCAGGTGGCGGCGGCGGTGTATACCGGGCAGCAGGTGGCGGCTGTATACACGGGGGGCGCAGGTGGCGGCTGTTACCGGGGCAGCAGGTGGCGGGGCGGCTGTTCAAGGGCAGCAGGTGGCGCGGCTGTTCACGGGGCAGAGGAGGGGGGGGTGGCTGTTTTAACCGGGCAGCAGGAGGGGGGTGGCTGTTAACGGGGCGCAGGAGGTGGGGTTGTATACCGGGGCAGGGGGGCAGTTGTTACAGGGGCAGCAGGGTGGGGGGTTGTATACACGGGCGGGCAGCAGCGGGGTGTATACACGGGCAGCAGGTGGTGGCGGTTGTATAAGGGGCAGCAGGTGGTGGCGTTGTATAATGGGGCAGCGGTGTGGCGCTGTATCACGGGTCAGCAGTGGGGCGGTGTATACTGGGGCGAGGAGGTGGCGGTGTTTTACCGGGTCAGCAGGTGGTGGCGGTTGTATACACGGGGCGGGGCAGCAGGTGGTGGCGGTTGTATACACGGGTCAGCAGGTGGTGGCGGTTGTATACATGGGGCAGCAGGAGGTGGCGGTTGTATACACGGGTCAGCAGGAGGTGGCGGTTGTATACACGGGTCAGGGGCAGCAGGAGGTGGCGGTTGTATACACGGGTCAGCAGGAGGGGGCGGCGATTGTATACACGGGGCAGCAGGTGGCGGCGGCGGCTGTATACACGGGGCAGCAGGTGGCGGCGGCGGCTGTATACACGGGGCAGCAGGTGGCGGCGGCGGCTGTATACACGGGGCAGCAGGTGGCGGCGGATGTAGAAATGGGGCAGCAGGAGGTGGCGGCTGTATACAAGGGGCAGCAGGTGGCGGCGGCGGCTGTATACACGGGGCAGCAGGTGGTGGCTGTATACACGGGGCAGCAGGAGGTGGCGGTGGCTGTATACACGGGGCAGCAGGAGGTGGCGGTGGCTGTATACACGGGGCAGCAGGAGGTGGCGGTTGTATACACGGGGCAGGGGCAGCAGTTGTATACACGGGGCAGCAGGTGGTGGCGGTTGTATACACGGGGCAGGGGCAGCAGGCGGTGGCTGTATACACGGGGCAGCAGGAGGTGGCGGTGGCTGTATACACGGGGCAGCAGGTGGTGGCAGTTGTATAAATGGGGCAGCAGGTGGTGGCAGCTGTATACACGGGTCAGCAGGTGGTGGCAGCTGTATACACGGGTCAGCAGGTGGTGGCGGTTGTATACACGGGGCAGGGGCAGCAGGGGGCTGTATCCCCGGGCAGCAGGAGGGGTTGCGGTTGTATAACGGGTCAGCAGGTGGGGGCGGTTTTATACACGGGCAGCAGGAGGGGGTGCTGGTTGTATACACTGGTCAGGGCAGGGGGCAGTTGTATACGTCGGGCAGCAGGTGGGCGGCTGTATACACGGGTCAGCAGGAGGGGGTTGCGGTTGTATACACTGATCAGCAGGAGGTGGCGGTTGTATACACGGGTCAGCAGGTGGGGGCGGCTGTATACACGGGTCAGCAGGAGGGGGTTGCGGTTGTATACACTGATCAGCAGGAGGTGGCGGTTGTATACACGGGGCAGCAGGTGGCGGCGGCTGTATACACGGGTCAGCAGGAGGGGGTTGCGGTTGTATACACTGATCAGCAGGAGGTGGCGGTTGTATATATACGCAGCAGTTTTCTAGCACTGGTCACAGCTGAACATTTGTCGCAGTTGTCGGTCCTCGCTCTTCCATTAGTCATCGCTCTCGCCCCCGACTTGTGGTCACCGCGCTGTGTGCGGTAGAACAGGTGCGGGTAGATGGCGTCGCTCTCCATCTTCACATTCCTTGTGACTAATGATTAAAGACGGTGCAGCCGATCTGGCAGAGCCGCTCCCGCTGCGCCCCATTTCTAACACTGGTGTCCTCCTATGGAGTGGAGAAGCCTTAGCACCCCCGTAAACAACCATGCGGGGGTGCAGCTGCTAGTTCTGCACCTCTAGTTACATCCGGAGCTGCAGTCATAATCCTGCTCGCTTTCTCTCGGGCTACATAAACCTGTGTCCCTGATGATTCGCTGCCCATAGACCACCGTTGGAAAATTAAGGTCAGTGCCCTGTTTGTAGATATTAGGCTGCTTTGGTAGTGACTAGAGTATAAGGATTACTTTATCCAGAAAAGTTTTCATTGCTTTTTCCTGTACTGAAGATCTCAGAAGACTCCTCAGAAACTTGCTTTGGATCAGTGCGGAATCAGCTGAACTGTACATTGTAGGCATATTTAATGCAGCTTTGGAAGGGACTAGAGTATAAAGATTAATTTATACAGCAAAGTTTTTTTTCCTGCTCTCAAGATTTTATAATATTCATTAGAAACTGCTCAAATGACATATTCACTGTCTGCAAACTATACCCCGGCAGAGATCAATGGAGCTGTACATTGCAGATTTAATGCAGCTTTGGAAGTGATTAGAGTATAAAGTTACATTTGTATAGCAAAGTTTCTAATGCTTTTACATGCACCCATGATCTCATTGCACTCATGAAAAACTGCTTCAGATCAGTGTGACATCAGCTGAGCTGTACATTGGAGGCAGATTTAATGCAGCTTTAAAAGTGACTAGAGTATAAGCTTGAGTTTGTCCAACAAAGTCTAATGCTTATTCCTGCACCCAAGACTTATAAGACTCATCCCAAAGACTTTGATGGACAAATTCAACCTTATACTCTAGTCACTTCCAAAGCTGCACTAAATCTGCCTACAATGTACAGCTCAGCTGATCTCATATTGATCTTAGAGGGACCCTAAACATGCAGTTTCAGATGAATCCTATAAGATCATCAGACTTTGTAGGCAGATTTAATGCAGCTTTAGAAGTGACTAGAGTATAAAGGTTGCTTTTGTCAGACAAAGTCTGCCTGCAAAGTCTGATGCTTATTAATGCACCCAAGATCTTATAAAATTCATATGAAACTGCTCCAGAGACCATGTTCAGTGTCCCTTCAGATCAGTATGAGGTCAGCTGAGCTGTACATTGTGTGCAGATTTAATGCAGCTTTGGAATGGACTAGAGTATAAGGTTGAATGTGTCCAACAAACTCTTTGGGATGAGACTTATGAGATCTTGGGTGTAGAAATAAGCAAAGTCTTTGTTGTAAAAATTAAACCTTATACTCTAGTCACTTCCAAAGCTGCATTAAATCTGCCTACAATGTACAGCTCAGTTGATCTCATACTGATCTGAAGGGACACTGAACATGGTCTCTGGAGCAGTTTCATATGAATCTTGGGTGCAGGAATAAGCCTCAGACTTTGTTAGACAAAAGCAACCTTTATACTCTAGTCACTTCTAAAGCTGCATCAAATCTGCCTACAAAGTCTGATGCTTATTAATGCACCCAAGATCTTATAAGATTCATCTGAAACTGCTCCAGAGACCATGTTCAGTGTCCCTTCAGATCAGTATGAGATCAATGGAGCTGTACATTGTAGGCAGATTTAATGCAGCTTTAGAAGTGACTAGAGTATAAGGTTGAGTTTGTCCAACAAAGTCTGATGCTTATTCCTGCACCCAAGATCTTACTTATAAGATTCATCTGAAACTGCTCCAGAGACCATGTTTAGGGTCCCTCTAAGATCAATATGAGATCAGCTGAGCTGTACATTGTAGGCAGATTTAGTGCAGCTTTGGAAGTGACTAGAGGGTAAGGTTGAATTTGTCAAACAAATCTTTGGGATGAGTCTTATGAGATCTTGGGTGCAGGAATAAGCATCAATCTGCTTCGGATCAGCCGAGCTGTACAGCGTTTGCAGCTTTGGAAGGGACTAGAGTATAAGGTTGAATTTGTCCAACCAAGTCTTTGGGATGAATCTTATGAGATCTTGGGTGGAGGAACAAGCATCAAAGTCTTTGTGGGAAAAAATTAAACATTCTCTAGTCACTTCCAAAGCTGCATTAAATCTGCATACAATGTACAGCTCGGCTGATCCAAAGCAGATTGGGACGAGTCTTATGAGATCTTGGGTGCAGGAATTAGCATCAATCTGCTTCGGATCAGCCGAGCTGTACAGTGTATGCAGCTTTGGAAGGGACTGGAGTATAAGGGTGAATGGATAGAGCACAGTGTAGTGCCTTACATGGTGTGCAGATCTGGTGCAGCCGTGTGAATCCCACCCCGGGGTGATCCCCGCTCGCTGCAGCTTTATTAATAAGTCCTGGTAGCGGGTGAATTACACGTACTTAGCGGCTGATGGATAGCGCTGGATGGGGGGGAAAGGCTGTAATTAAGCAGACTCATTTGCAGATAGCAGGCGGCTCCCCCAAGGCTACGGCGCAGCAGATTGGGTTTCATCAGCCTCCTGAGCGGAGGGAACTCCCGGAGCAGCCGGAGAGCACAGATGTGACGGCCGGGGTCCGGGAGCAGCTACATATCCGGGCCCCCTCCCCTCACATACACTGAGGTGTGAACAAGAGGTCTCCCAATAGAAGCCTGATAGGTGGGGAGCCCAGGCCTGAGAACGGGGATAGTCTGCCGATACCTGCAGCACTCACTCCCATAGACCTGAATGTGGAGACAACTATACTATATGGAGGAGGGGGGGGGGTCCTCCTCTGGGACCCCAACGTGTTGCAGGAAAAGGGGACAGTATGCGGATACCTGCAGCACTCACTCCCATAGACCTAAATGTAGAGACATCTGTACAATATGGAGCAGGAGGGTATTCTTCTGGGACCTCAATGTATTACAGGAACAGGGGTCAGTATGCGGATACCTGCAGCACTCACTCCCATAGACATGAATGTGGAGGCAGCCAGGGCTGTGGAGTCGGCAAGCCGAAGCCCCAACTCCTCAATTTCCCAAACCTCCGACTCCCGACTCCCTCATACACGGCGTACGTTAACTGATAACTTTACTGTAGTAAAATAGTGACATCAGGCTGTTTATCACCTTATGATACAATAATCAAGCTATTTAGGTAGAACAGACACTGACAAGCAAAAGGGTAACAATGTTTTGATCTTTTGAACACTTGTGGGTTAGAGTTGAAGAAAAATCTGTATTTGTATCCAAGTCCAGTCTGCACCAACATTGGGAATGTGTAGAAGAGACCTGGGATCAGATTTTGGTCAAGATATGCTTGAATCTGATCCAGAGCCCAGAAGGATTCAGGCAGTATTGAAAACCAAAGGTGGATTTCCAAAATACTAACAAAATAATAAAAAATTAACACTTTGATTTTTAGGAGCAAAATTATAACTAAGCAGATGCTAAATATTTGCAGGTCACATTTATGTATAAGATATGTAAGATGACTGTATATAAAATTACAGTAGCCTCATGTGCAAAGCTGTAGTGGATGGTGAGATGTGGAGCCTGAAAGTCACAAGTTCAAACTTTGTTACCCTTTTGCTCGTCAGTGTAAAATATATTTGTTGGATACGACTTTAGAACACAAAAATTGTAAATATGCAAAACACTGCAGGAACATTTGTGAAGTCTCTGAATTTTTTTCTGAGAAATAGTATCGCCTCCATCAGATCCTGCATACATGACCTCACATCTGATCTCATGATTTCCAGCTAGAGAACGGCCTCTCTACACTAACTTGGGTTGGGGGCAAAGGCATGACCACAGGGGCAACATCTCTAACAATGTCAGGTATAAAGGAATTGCCTCAGCCACAGTCAGGTTGATGAATGGTTGAATCTCTGCTACTTCTTTGAAAACAGGTGAAAATTTTGCTGAAATTTGTTTGCCCTGGGGCGGGAGTTTCTCCCCTGGGGCAGCGCTTTGCCTGCTCCATGTCATCAATTACACTCCTTATATGATAAGGTTGAAGATATGGGAGCAGTAGCACTGGCCGGACCCAACTCCTCCTGCTCTTTGCATTGAACTAACTGGACCGACTTATTATATATTTTCGGAGTCGGTCCATTTTATGATGACTCCAACTCCACAGCCCTGGAGGTAGCTATACAATATGGAGGGGGGTGGGGAGTTACCTGCCTTATATGTGGTGGGTCCTCCTCTGAATGTGGAGACACATACAATGGGGAGGGGGGTGGGGACCATCCTTGTATTTAGTGGGGGTCCTCCTGTGGGACCCCAATGTGTTACAAGAACAGGGGTCGGTATGCTGATACCTGTAGTGCTCACTCCCATAGAACCTGAATGTAGAGACACCTATACAGTGGGGACATTACCATCCTTGTATGTGGGGGGGTCCGCCTTTATGACACCCAATTTGTTACAAGAACAGTGGTCAGTATGCCGATACCTGCAGCGCTCACTCCCATAGTCCTGAATGTGGAGACATCTATACAATCGGGGTTGCCAACCTGATGAGGGCTTCCTCCCTTGGAACCCCCATGTATTATAAGAATGGGGGTCAGAATGCTAATACATGCAGCGCTCACTTCCATAGAACTGAATGTGGCGACACATATACACTGCAGGGAGGGGGGGGGGTCTCCATTTTGATACCCATGTATTAGAATGGGCCCAGTACGCAGCACTCACTCCCATAGACCTGAACGTGGAGACAATTATACAGTGTGAAGGAGGAGGTCACCAGCCTAATACATGGAGGTCCCTTAGGAGCCCCATGTATTACAATTAAGGGTCATAATGTCAATAAATGCAGCGCTCATTCCCATAGACCTGAATGTGGAGACAATTATACAGTGTGAGGGAGGGGGTCACCAGCCTAATATGTGGAGGTCCCTTGGGACCCCCATGTATTGCAAGAAAGGGTCAGAATGCCAATACATGCAGCGCTCACGCCCATAGATATGAATGTGGAAACACCTACACAGTGCAGGGGGTCGCGATCCTGATAGGTTTGATGGGGTCCTCCCATGGGACCCCCATGTATGAGAACAGTGGTCAGAACGCAACACTCACTCCCATAGACATGAATGTGGAAACACCTATACAGCGCAGGGGGTCACCATCCTGATAGGTGGGGTCCTGAAGGAATACCGAATTGATGAGTCCAAGATGGTTATTTCACCTTAAGACCATCTCAGCCCTGAATCCCACCACTCTGGGGCCCTGCTTCCCCTTTTGGGTTGGGGTCCCAGAGGGCAGTATGTCCTACTTATTTAGAATACATATCCAGGCTCTTAAAATTAAGCACGGTCGCCCCCGCAGTGGTCCAGGAAGCGGATATACGGGGGCTGTCTGCTGTGCTCTTCACACCGGTCACTGACCGCACCGCCGCCGCCGAGATCCTCCCAGTGACCACAGTGTCCCCTCCATGTTACAGGAGGGACAGCTGAAGCAGCTCAACAGCGAGAGCGCCCCAACTAACAGCCCCCAAAATCTCCGCTCCCGTCAGTCTGACATGAAGAGGATACGGAGCTGAATGTAGACACCAGATGGGGAACGAAAACTCAATTCTGGAAGCGGCAGAGGCGCAGGTGTCCCCGACAAATACCAGGAACCGCGCACAGCGAAAACAATGAGCGCACGAGCCGGGCCCCAGCTATATATGGAGGCCGCACGTCCACAGAGGAAGGAAGCGAGACCCCTCCGCCCCCATATACTGCGAACAATGGGCCGCTCCAGTGTGACAGCACCTGCACAGGACACCCATCACCTCCATCACCTGACTGATCAATGCCCCTCATCCCCAACCAGATGAGCACAAACCTCTGAAATACTCTGTGCTGCTGGGAGGATTCTACACCTTTTAGTAAGGAAGCTTCCACATGATCAGCTCACTTCTACTGAAGTACTTTGTGCTGCTTGGAGGATTCTACACCTTTTAGTAGTATGAAACCTATTCTGTCTGTAAACCTACCACGACTCTGATCAGCACACTTCCACTGAAATACTCTGTGCTGCTAGGAGGATTCTACACCTTTTAGTAAGGAACCTTCCACATGATCAGCACACTTCTACTGAAATACTCTGTGCTGCTAGGAGGATTCTACACCTTTTAGTACGGAACCTTCCACATGATCAGCACACTTCCACTGAAATACTCTGTGCTGCTAGGAGGATTCTACACCTTTTAGTACGGAACCTTCCACGTGCTCAGCACACTTCTACTGAAATACTCTGTGCTGCTAGGAGGATTCTACACCTTTTAGTATGGAACCTTCCACATGATCAGCACCCTTCTACTGAAATACTTTGTGCTGCTAGGAGGATGCTACACCTTTTAGTAAAGAACCTTCCACATGATCAGCACACTTCTACTGAAATACTCTGTGCTGCTAGGAGGATTCTACACCTTTTAGTACTGGAACCCTTCGCACTCAATGATCAGCACACTTTCCGACTGAAATACATCTTGTGCTCTAGGAGATAGCTACACCTTTTAGTACAGAACCTTCCAGACCTACCACATATCAGCACACTTCCACTGAAATACTCTGTGCTGCTAGGAGGATTCTACACCTTTTAGTACGGAACCTTCCACATGATCAGCTCACTTCTACTGAAATACTCTGTGCTGCTGGGAGGATTCTACACCTTTTAGTATGGAACCTTCTTTCTTCAACCTACCACATGATCAGCACACTTCCACTGAAATACTCTGTGCTGCTAGGAGGATTCTACACCTTTTAGTACGGACCCTTCCACATGATCAGCACCCTTCTACTGAAATACTCTGTGCTGCTAGGAGGATTCTACACCTTTTAGTACGGAACCTTCCACATGATCAGCTCACTTCTACTGAAATACTCTGTGCTGCTAGGAGGATTCTACACCTTTTAGTATGGAACCTTCTGTCTGTAACCTTCAGCATGATCAGCACACTTCTCCTAGCAGCACAGAGTATTTCAGTAGAAGTGTGATGATCATGTTGAAGCTTCATTAATAAAAGGTGTAGAATCCTCCTAGCAGCACAGAGTATTTCAGTAGGATTCTACACCTTTTAGTACAGAACCTTCCATTTGTAACCTACCACATAATCAGCACACTTCTACTGAAATACTCTGTGCTGCTAGGAGGATTCTACACCTTTTAGTACGGACCCTTCCACATGATCAGCACCCTTCTTATGAAATACTCTGTGCTGCTAGGAGGATTCTACACCTTTTAGTACGGAACCTTCTACATGATCAGCTCACTTCTACTGAAATACTCTGTGCTGCTAGGAGGATTCTACACCTTTTAGTACGGAACCTTCCATTTGACTACATTCAGCACCCTTCTACTGAAATACTCTGTGCTGCTAGGAGGATTCTACACCATTTAGTACGGAACCTTCTACATGATCAGCTCACTTCTACTGAAATACTCTGTGCTGACAGGAGGATTCTACACCTTTTAGTACAGAACCTTTCATCTGTCACCTACAACATGAGCAGCACACTTCTACTGAAATACTCTGTGCTGCTAGGAGGATTCTACACCTTTTAGTACGGAACCTTCTACATGATCAGCTCACTTCTACTGAAATACTCTGTACAGCTGGGAGAACACTATTCCTTTTACTAAGCAATCCTAAGCCTGGAACCCACCACATGATCTTCTGAAATACTCTGTGCTGCTGGGAAGATCTTACGCCTTTAAGTATGTAAAGTTTGTAATCTTCCACAAGATCAGCGCACTCTTCTCCTGAAATATTCTGCTGCTGGGGATCCTGCTTCTTTAACTATGCAACATCAAACCTGTCACCTCCTACAAGCTCAGCACACATTTCTCCTGAAATGCTCTGTGCTGCTGGACACCTCCTTCTCCTAACTCTGACCTCCTACAAGATTAGCACACATTTAATCTAAAACGCTCTGTGCTGCATGACACCTATTCCTTCCTCTAACTGACCTCCCCAAAAGCTCAGCACACATCTCCTAAAATACTCTGTGCTGCTGGGCACCTACTCCTTTCCCTAACTGAGCACTTATAAGATCAGCACACACTTCTCCTAAAAAACACTCTGTGCTGCTACGGATCCTACACATTCTACCATGCAACACACTGCCTATGACGACCTACAAACCCAGCATATTTCTTCTGAAATACTCTGTGCTGCTGAAAGGATTCTGTCTCTCAATATAACTTACTGTGTGTTAAGTCCCAGAAGATTAGCCTGCTCCTGCAATACTCTGTGCTGCTGGGGGGATCCTATTCCTTTTACTATATAAACAGACAGTGTCCTCCCTCAGTATCAGCTACATTTTCTCCTGAAATACTCTGTGCTGCTGAATGACCCTATTCAATTAGGTCAACCTCCTACTTCCCTTCAGTCTCCTCCTTACACTGCCCCAGTCCTCACTGACCTCATAGGGCAAGTCTCTGTCCCCACAACAGTAATGTCCTCTCCTGACATACTCTGTGCTGCTCTATGACCCTGCTACGTAACCTCCTACATGCCTCCATTCTCCTCCTCAAATGCAGACAATGCCTGTCCTCACTGACATCATGGAGCAAGTGTCCGTCCCCCACGAGAGCACTCTCCTGACATACATTCAGCAGCACAGAGTATTTAAGAGATCCGTGCTTTCTATCACTATTAGTCCTGCTATGTATTGCTGTGAGGTAGGTGAGGGCGGGGGTAACTCGCTTTCTGGCAGATCAGCGAGTGCTTCTCCCCCTCCGGATTCGATTAGTAAGAAAGGGTCGTCCAGATGACACTGGAAGGGGAACAATCCCCAGCGCGCGCCGCACTTCCTGATCTCAGCGCTCACGCAGGTCACGCCAAGCAGGATCAAAAGAGACATAGACCTTACAAGGCATCCAGAGCCACAGGAGCCTCTGTGACAGCGCCACCCGAAGGCCAATCTGGGAACTGCAGCATGATCACACAACACAGGATGAAGCCGCACCCGGAGGACCAGTATGAGGGGGATGGATTGGATCCAGGTGACCTACACAATCAACCCCCCCAAAATAAGAGTAGGTGCATTCGCTATCACACAGGACGACATGCAAGCAGCAGCTAGAGGACCAGTATGTGGGCAACGGATTGCACTTATACAATCAACCCCCCAAAATAAGAGTGGGTGCACTCACCATCACACAGGATGACCAGTATGTGGGCGATGGATTGTATCCTGGTGATCTACACAACCAACCCCCCAAAATAATGAGCAGGTGCACTCACTATTACACAGGACGACACGCAAGCAGTAGCAAGAGGACCAGTATGTGGGGAATAGATTGTACCCGGGTGACCTATGCAACCAACCCCCCAAAATAATGAGCGGGTGCACTCGCCATCACACAGGACAACATGCACCAGTACCTGGAGACCGCATATTTGTGCAAGGTAACCTATACAGCCGACCCCCAAAATAAGAGTGGGTGCACTCACCATCACGCAAGGAAATTTACAAGCAGCTCCCGGGGACCGTTATTTGGGAAATGGATTGTATCAGGGTGACCGATACCACTTAACCCCAAAATAATAAACGGGTGCACTCACCATCACACAGGGTGACATGCCAGCAGCACCCAGAGACAACGTACTTGGAGGGGGTGGATTGTACCTAGGTGACCGACACAACTGACCCCCAAAATAATCAATGGGTGCACTTATCATACAAGCCGACATACAAGCAGCACCTGGAGACGGCATTTTTGGAGAATGGATTGTATATGGTTGACCTGTAAAACCAACCCCCAAAATAATGATGGAATGCACTCACCCTCCACATGACACCAGGACAACCAGAATTTACAGGGGTTGACCCACTTTAGACAAATGATGGCGTACTGCTAGATTAGGCCATTACTGTGTAATAGGTGCGGGTCCCATTTAGGTCTGTGGGAGAGTCCTGACCACCGCTCCGTTCAGAATGAAAAGGTTTCGGGGCTCATTTACGAGAGAGGTGTGGGTTCCAGAGATGGGACTCAGATCATGATAAGATATCCTAGCGATAAGCATCAGTGTCTGTAGTGAGACAAACCCTTTAAGAAAGGATTGTATCCTGGTGACCTATACAACCGTCCCTCAATATAATGAGCAGGTGCATCACCATCCCAAAAAGGACGCACGCAAGCAGCAGCCAGAGACCCTTTAAGAAAGGATTGTATCCTGGTGACCTATACAACCGTCCCTCAATATAATGAGCAGGTGCACTCACCATCAAACAGGACGACACGCAAGCAGCAGCCAGAGGACCAGTATGGGGGGAATGGATTGTATCCAGGTGATCCAACTGACCCCAATATAACGAGCGTGTGCACTCACCATCACACAGGACGACACGCAAGCAGCACCCAGAGAACTGGTATGGGGAATGGATTGTATCCAGGTGATCTATGCAACTGACCCCCAATATAATGAGCGGGTGCACTCACCATCACACAGGAGGACATGCAAGCAGCACCCGGAGAGCCAGTATTTGGAGAATGGATTTTATCCTGGTGACCTACACAACCAATCCCCAAAATAATGAACGCATGCACTCACCATCATACTGGACAAGATGCAGCAGCACCCAGGGAACCAGTATTTGGAGAATGGATTGCATGCAGGTGACCTGCACAACCGACCTCACTAGAATAAGCGGGTGCACTCATGTGATATGAATGGAGCGGAGTCTTACCTCACTTGGCACTGCGGGTGATGGAGACGTTGGCGCCGGCCCTTCACATCTGGACTGTCCTGCTACGATCCGAAGCCTCGGCTCCAAGCGGAGAAACCACAAACTCAATAACTGGATCTGTGGAGAGATGATTTGTGCAGAGATTAACCCAGCGGAAGCGTCTGTAACTCCTTCCACAGCAGACGGGACAAACAAATCCGGTCACGGAGAGGTTCACCCACCCGCCTGGTGCAGCGCCATCCAGAGAACTGCACAAAAGGTAGAGCCCCCTGTGCCAACATACCCGGCTATGCAAACAGCGGTGCCCAGCAACACAGTGTGCACCCGGATCCAACAAGACTGGACAGGACCCAGCGCGGCCAGGAGCTGCTCCACACAGAGGTCTATAGTGTGGGGCGTCTCTACAGAGCGACCTCCCGGATTCCCTGCGACTGTCTCCTGAAGTCAAGACAAGCACAATGCAATCAGCTGAACACCACGGCTTCTGAAGCCCCCTGATGTCACCAGGGCAAGTGCCCAGCAGCTCTGTGGTCAACACACAAATGGCCGACTACCTAATGCACGGTCAGGTCCACCAGGGCGCGTGGGAGTCTGACTCCTCTGTAGGAGGGCATCTGAGAAGGGGCACGTCCTACCCGGACACTCCCTTTAAAGTGGCTGTCTGGTAGCAAAAAAAAAGTGTAGGTCATTGGGGCCAGGGAGCTTCAGAATAGACCACCCTGGCGCCAATGACAAAGCAGGACTTTTATCCTTTTCAGTAAATTCTGGAGCATTTCTGCTGTGCTGTCCCTCTGTTATTCCTCTGGGACATGCATAAGGATTAAATATCTGGGTGTTAAAAGGGTCGTCCACCTCACTGCTCCGAATGTCGGGTGACACCCCTTCCAGCAACGCCGCTGCCGGGCTTCTGATCACTTCAGGCCATCGGCTGATTGGCTGCAGCAGTCACATGACCCTGCTTGATGTCATCGTTCAGAAGCGAGAGGGGCGAGTAGACCGGCAGCGGCATGGCTGGAACGGAGGACAGGAAGGACAGGAGCAGGGGATGGTTCTATTTTCTTACAACCGCAGACTAAGACTTAATAACAGATTTAATAATTCCTGTGTCCCTAAACACTGACGGCATGAACTGTACAGGGACACACCGCTAACTGGGAACAGGGATTCATGCACTTCCAGGAGGGACAATGGAGGTACCACAGCACAACACAGCTCTAAGGAGGATGCTCCAGAATTGTTATTTTATACAGAAAACAAGGTATTTATCATGAGAGAGAAAAAGAAAGAGAGATAGAAAAGAGAGAGAAAGAGAGAGAGAGGAGAGAGAGAAAGAGAGAGAGAAAGAGAAGAGAGAAAGAGAGAGAGAGAAGAGAGAGAAGAGAGTGAGAGAGAGAGAGAAGAGAGAGAGAAGAGAGAGAGAAAGAGAGAGAGAAAGAGAGAGAGAAAGAGAGAGAGAAAGAGAGAGAGAAAGAGAGAGAGAAAGAGAGAGAGAAAGAGAGAGAGAAAGAGAGAGAGAAAGAGAGAGAGAAAGAGAGAGAGAAAGAGAGAGAGAGAAAGAGAGAGAGAAAGAGAGAGAAAAAGAGAGAGAGAAAGAGAGAGGAGAAGAGAGAGAGAAAGAGAGAGGAGAAAGAGAGGAGAGGGAGAAGAGAGCGAGAAAGAGAGAGAGAAAGAAAGTGAGAGAAAAAGAAAGATAGAAAGAAGAGAAAGAAAGAGAGAAAGAGAGAGAAAGAGAGAGAAAGAGAGAGAAAAGAGAGAGAAAAGAAGAGAGAACGAGAGAGAGAGAGAGAGAGAGAGAGAGAGAGAAGAAAAAGAGAGAGAAAGAGAGAGAGAAAGAGAGAGAGAAAGAGAGAGGAGAGAGGAGAGAGAAAGAGAGAGAGAAAGAGAGAGAGAGGAGAGAGAGAGGAGAGAGAGAGAGAAAGAGAGAGAGAAAGAGAGGAGAGAAAGAGAGAGAGAAAGAGAGAACAGAAAGAAAAAAGAGAGAGAAAAGAAAAGAATAGAAAGAAAGAGAAAGAGAAAGGGACGAGAGAGACTCGAAAGAAAAGAGAAGAAAAGAAAGAGAGAAAAAAGACAGAAGAAAGAGAGGAAAGCAACCCTCCCTGCGTCGGCCAGCCCCGTGTCCCGGCTCGCGCTCCGCCTCCCCTGCCTCTCCCTGCCCTCTCTCGCTCCCCTCCCTCTCGTCCCCGCCCGCTGCTCTCGCCCGCCATGCCCTCCCCGCCCCTCTCCCTCCCTCGCGCTCCCTGTACCTGCCATCCCGCCCGCCCTCCCTCCCTCCCCTCCCTCCCGCTCTCCCGCCCCCCTCTCTCCCTCCCTCCTCCCCTCCCTCCCGCCCGCCTCCCTCCCGCCCTCCCTCTCTGCCCTCCCTGCCCTCGCTCCCGAGCCCGTGCTCTGCCCTCACTCCCTCGTGTGCTCCCGCCCTCTCGTTCTCCCCGCCCCCCCCAAAAAAAGCTGGCAGCCTCTCCCCTTCGGCTACTCGTCCCCCACCTGTCCAATCTCTCCCCTCTCGTCCCCCCCCCGGCGTGTTTCTCTGCCCCCTCTCCACCTACAAAGTCGTTCCCCCCACCTCTGCGCCTCCCCCACCACTTACACGCGCGCGCTACCCCCCTCCACCCTACTATGCCCCTCAGCACAATTACCTGTCTCCGGCCCCACCCGCAGGCAACACCCTGACCCACCCGGGTACCAGGACGCCTGGCGCCCATCAGACTCTAAGGTTGGCCCTGCCCACAAACAGTACCGTGGGCAGCGTACGGCGAGCAGCCTGGCATTTCCTCGAGGGCTCCAGCGTCGCATCCATCAGTTGCCACCCCCCGCCCCGTCCCACGCCTGTTCATGCGCTGAGAGAGGACGGCGATGTAGGAAGGGAAGCACAAGGAGGAGCGAGCGCAGCAGCAACAAATCCCCGGGAGCAGGAAGTGTGTGCAACATGATAGTGCTGGAGCCTGCAGGAGACAACCAGAACCCGGACTATCCAACCAACAGCGAGCCCCAATCTACAGGAATATAACTACTATAATACTGCCCCCTATGTACAGGAATATAACTACTAAACTACTGTCTCATATGTACAAGAATATAACTACAATAAGAACTGCCCCAATGTACAAGAAAATAGACTACCGTACAATAATACTGCCCCTATTACAGGAAATCAAACTACTATAATACATGTCCCCCTATACAAGGAATAGAACAACTATAATACAGCTCCAATGTACAAGAAAATAAACTACTCATAATACTGCCTACCTATGTACAAGAATATAAACTATCTATAATACAGCCCCTTATTAACAAGATATAACACAATAATACAGCTCCCTATGTACAAAATATAACTACAATAATACTGCTCCTATGTACAAGAATAAAAGCAGCTATAGAATACTGCCCCCAATCTACAGGAATATAACTACTAAAATACTGCCATCCTATGTACCAGAAAACTAACAAACTCAGCATACTGCTCCATTGTACAAGAATAGAACTAACTAATAATACTGCCCCAAAGTACAAGGAAAATAACTACAATAATACTGGCCTCCTATGTCCACAGAAAACTAACTACAATAAACTACCTGCCACCTATGAACAAGCCAAACACTACTTAACATACAGGCCCACCTCTTTACCCGAATAAAACCTACTATACTCCTGCCCCTCCTATAGTACCACGAATATAAAACTACTATAATACTGCTCCTGATGGTACAAGAAATCACTACAAATACTACTGCCTCCCTATAACAAGAATAAACTACATATAATACAGCTCCTATTACAAGAAAAAAAACTACTATAATCTGCCCTTCCTATGTACAATACAATATCTACTTAATACTGCCCTCTATGTACAAGAATATAACACAATAAAACTGCCCACTATGATACAAGACTATCACAACACTCAATACAGCCCTCAATGAACACGAAAATAACTACTAGAATACAGCCTCCTAATGTATACGAAATAACTACTGTACTATAACATACTCTCCCTATGTACAAAATAAAACTAACTAGATTACTGCTGCTATGTACAGAGAAATAACTACTAGAATACTGTCCTATGTACAAGAATATAACCCTTAAATACTGCACCTAAGTACAAAAAATAACTACTATAATACTGCCCCTATGTACACAGAATATAACTACATATAAATACTGCCCGCCTATGTACAAGAATAAACTAACTATAATACAACTGCCTGCCTATGTACAAGAATATAACTACTATATATCCTGCACCACAGTACAAGACTATACCTACAATAATACTGCCACCTAGGTTACAAGAAAATAACTACATATAATACTGCTCCTATGTACAAGAATAGAACTACTAAATACTGCCTCCTATGTACCAAGAATATAACTACAATTAATAACTAGCTCCTATGAACTAGAAAATAACTAATAATCACTGGCTACTTATGTACAAGAATTATAACTACTACTATAATACTGCCTCCTAGACAAAGAATATTATCTACTATACAAAACTGCTATGATGCTCCTATGTACAAGAATATAATACTACTAAAAACTCTGCTACCCTATGTACAAGATATAAACTACAATCAAAACTGCCCCTATGTACACGAATAAATCTAACAATAAAACTGCTCCAATGTAACAAGAAATATAACTACTAAAAAACTGCCTCTATGTACAAGAATATAACTACTATACATACAGCTCCCTAAGTAACAAGAATATAACAACTATAATCCGCCCCTAATGTACAAGAATATATCCTAGCTATAATACATCCCTCTATGTACAAGAATGAATAACTATCTCAACTAAATAACTACTATAAAACAGCCCTCTAAAGAACAAGACTATAACTACTGATAAAAACTGCCCTCTATGTACAAAAATATAACTACTCGAGAATACTGCCTCCTATGTACAAGAATAAAACTACTAGAATACTGCCTCCGATGTAAAAAGAATATACTACAATAAATACAGCCCCCCAAAGTACAAGAATATAACAACAGAATACTGCTGCAATGTACAAGAATATAACTACTAGAATACTGCTCCCAATGTAAAAGACATTATAACCACTATAATACTGCACCCTATGTACAAGAAATAAACTACTATAATACTGCCCCTATGTACAAGAATATAACTACTTATATATACTGCCCCAAGTAACAAGAATATAACTACTATACATCTGCCTCCTAGTACAAGAATATAACAACACTCAATAATACTGCCTCCTATGTACAAGAATATAACAACTATAATACTGTCTCCATAATTACACGAATAGACCACTATAAATAACTGCCTCCTATGTACAAGAATATAACTGACTATAAAACGCTCCTATGAACAAGCATATAACTCCAACTATAATAAACTGCTCCAATGTACAAGAATATAAACTACACTAAATACTGCCCCTATAGTACAGGAATATAACCTACTAAAATCAAAACAGCACCCTATGTAACAAGAAAATAACTACTATAATACTTGCACCTATGTACAAGAATATAACTACTAAATACAGCTCCTATAGTACAAGAATAAACTACTAAATACTGCACCTATGTAACAAGAAATATAACTAACTATAATAACTGCCCTCTAATGTACACGATATCACTACTAGACTATGCTCCCTATGTACAATAATAAAACACATCATAACTACAGCCCCTATGTACACGAAAATATCTATCAATAAACTACTGCTCCTATGTACACTATCTAGACTACAATAATACTGCTCCCTATGAAACAAGACTAAACTACAATAAAATAACTGCACCTATGTACACAGAATATATCTACTATAAAACAGCTCCTCTGTACAAGAATATAACTACTCTATACTCACGCATCCTACTGAACAGGAATATGCAACTACATATAAATACTGCTCCTATGTACAAGAATATAACTACTAAATACTCCTCGTATGTAACAAGAATATTTAACAACTAATACTGTCTCATAAGAACAAGAATATAACTACTATAAAACTGCCTCCAAAGTACAAAGAATAAACTAATCAATACTACTAGGCCTCCTATGTATAAGAAACTAACTACTATAAATACTGTCCCTATGTACAAGAAAATAACACTAATAGATACTGCTAATATATCTATGTACAAGAATATAACTACTAAATAATACTGCCCTCAATTCCAAGAATATACACTACTATAATACTGCACCCAATGTGACAAGAATATAACTACTATAATACAGCTCCTAATGGTACAAGAAATAACACTATATACTGCACCTATGTACAAGAATATAACTAACTACAATAAATACTGCTCCTATGTACAAGAATATAAACTTCTATAATACTGCAACCCTCTATGTACAAAATATAACTACTATAATACTGCCTCCCTATGTACAAGAATAGAAACTACTAATAATACTGCCCCTTATTACAAGAAATATAAACTACTATAAAACTGCTCCTATGTACAAGTATATACTTACTACTATAATACTGCTCCCTATGTACAAGAATATAACTCATATAATACTGCACCTATGTACAAGGAATATATCTCTACTCTATAATAAAGCACCCTATGTACAAGAATATAACTAACAATCATACTTCTCCTATGTACAGAATAATAACTACTACATCATAATACTGCTCCTATGTACAGAATATAACTACTCTACTATAATACAGCCCTCTATGTACAAGACTATACCTACACCACTACAAATAATACTGCCCCTATGTACAAGAATATCACTACGAATAATACTGCCCCCTATTACAAGAATCATAACTACTATCATACTTGCCCCTATGTACAAAAAAATAAACTACTGATACAAAACTACTGCCCCCAAAGACCATAGAAAAATCACTACTATAATACTGAGCTCCCTATGTTACACGAAAAATAACTCCTATAATACATGCCCCCAATTGTACAAGTAAAAAACTACTATATAACTGTCCCCTATGTACAAAGATTATCACAACTATAATACGCCCCCAAAGACAAGAAAAAAACTACTCCATAATACTGCCTCTATGTACGAGTGTAATAATATGGTTATTGTTCAGCATCAGAATCTATGTTGTGATCTTTACACTTCCACAATGAATATACAAGCGCTGCACAGCTCCATGGTCCTCCTGGGTTACACGAGGAGCAGGCCCAACTCTGGTTTATGACTGATTATATATATATAATATAAATATAAAACTAACAATACAATATATATACAACTTACAATAATCAAACTCTAAGCAATCAAACCCTACATACCCGAGATGTTCCTGGCACCTCGTGCACAAACCAATTAGCCGCTGTCATCAACACGACAGGACATCAATAGTGAGGGTGATCAAGCAATGAGTAGTTGCTGAGCGGCAGCTCCCACAGAGCTCGTCACCCAGCTTTTCCACAATCCTGAACAGCAAACCTGCAGACTTGGGAAGTGGGTGATATCTGCTCTGAAGCCCCTGCCGGTCAGTTCTTGCCCCCCTCGGACCCGCCAGCTCCTTGGAGGATTTTTTGCATTAAGCTATTGGCCACAAAACCAGCTGTTGTAGACGTTAAACCGATCACCAAAGAGAAGATTTTCGGAGAGGAAGGAACTTGAGGTGCAAGGAGTAACCATGAGTCACCCCAGGAACGTGCACTTCTCCATTACTGCAGAGCACCTACTGAGAAGAGGAAGAGAAATTGGGAAATGACACCTGCACAGTGGGATCAATGCTGTCCAAGTGTGTGCAGAAGAGCGAGCCGAGAGGGGGAAGAGTTGGAGGGGTGCGAGCCACAGAGAGGGGGGGGGGGGGGAGAGAGTGAGGGGGTGCGAGCCCCAGAGAGGGGGGGGGAGAGTTGGAGGGGTGCGAACCACAGGGGGGGGGGGAGAGTGTCTGGAGGGTGCGAGCCACAGAGAGGGGGGGGGGGGGAAGAGTCTGAAGGGGTGCGAGCCACAGAGAGGAGGGGGGGGAGAGTCTGAGGGGTGCGAGCACAGAGAGGGGGGGGGAGAGTCTGTAGGGGTGCGAGCCACAGAGAGGGGGGAAGAGTGGTGGAGGGGTGCGAGCACAGAGAGGGGGGAGAGAGTTGTGGAGGGGTGCGAGCCACAGAGAGGGGGGAAGAGTGTGGAGGGGTGCGAGCCACAGAGAGGAGGGGGGAGAGTGTGGAGGGGTGCGACCCACAGAGAGGGGGAGAGGAGAGGGAGCGACCCACAGAGAGGGGGAGAGTGTGGAGGGGTGCGAGCCACAGAGAGGGGGGGAAGAGTGTGGAGGGGTGCGAGCCACAGAGAGGGGGGAAGAGTGTGGAGGGGTGCGAGCCACAGAGAGGGGGGGAAGAGTGTGGAGGGGTGCGAGCCACAGAGAGGGGGGAAGAGTGTGGAGGGGTGCGAGCCACAGAGAGGGGGGAAGAGTGTGGAGGGGTGCGAGCCACAGAGAGGGGGGAAGAGTGTGGAGGGGTGCGAGCCACAGGAGCGGGGGAAGGTGTGGAGGGGTGCGAGCCACGAAGGGGGAAGTGTGGGAGGTGCGAGCCACAGAGAGGGGGGAGAGTGTGGAGGGGTGCGAGCCACAGAGAGGGGGGAGAGTGTGGAGGGGTGCGAGCCACAGAGAGGGGGGAAGAGTGTGGAGGGGTGCGAGCCACAGAGAGGGGGGGGCGAGTGTGGGGGGTGCGAGCCACAGAGTGGGGGGAAGAGTGTGGAGGGGTGCGAGCCACAGAGAGGGGGGAAGAGTGTGGAGGGGTGCGAGCCACAGAGAGGGGGGGGGGGAGAGTGTGGAGGGGTGCGAGCCACAGAGAGGGGGGGAGAGTGTGGAGGGGTGCGAGCCACAGAGAGGAGGGGGGAGAGTGTGGAGGGGTGCGAGCCACAGAGAGGGGGGGAGAGTGTGGAGGGGTGCGAGCCACAGAGAGGGGGGAGAGTGTGGAGGGGTTGCGGCCACAGAGAGGGGGGGAGAGTCTGGAGGGGTGCGAGCCACAGAGAGAGGGGGAGAGTCTGGAGGGGTGCGAGCCACAGAGAGAGGGGGAGAGTCTGGAGGGGTGCGAGCCACAGAGAGGGGGGGAGAGTCTGGAGGGGTGCGAGCCATAGAGAGGGGGGGGAGAGTGTGGAGGGGTGCGAGCCACAGAGAGGAGGGGGGAGTCTGGAGGGGTGCGGCCACAGAGAGAGGGGGAGTGTATGGAGGGGGGGGAGGTGTCGAGCCACAGAGAGGGGGGAGAGTCTGGAGGGGGTGCGAGCCACAGAGAGGGGGGGAGAGTCTGGAGGGGTGCGAGCCACAGAGAGGGGGGAGAGTCTGGAGGGGTGCGAGCCACAGAGAGGGGGGAGAGTCTGGAGGGGTGCGAGCCACAGAGAGGGGGGGAGTGTGGAGGGGTGCGAGCCACAGAGAGGGTGGAAGAGTGTGGAGGGGTGCGAGCCACAGAGGGGGGACTAGCTCTGAGCAAGGGGGTCCCAGCTCCAGAGATGGCCCGAGCCAATACAAGTGGGGACTCCAAGAGAAGGGGTCTAAGCTACACTGAGGGGGCGGCTCTGAACTAAAGGGTCCGAGCCACAGAGAGGGGTTGGGGAGGGGGGGGGGGAAAAGGGGGGGGTTGGGGGGCCCCCCAAAACGGGGGGGAAAAAAAAAAAAAATTTTTAAAAAAAAAAAGGGGGGGGGGTTTTCCCCCCCAAAAAAGGGGGGGGTTTTTTTAAAAAAGGGGGGGGAAAAAAGGGGGGGAAAAAAATTTTTTTTGGGGGGGCCAAAAAAAAAGGGGGGGGGGGGGTTTTTCCCAAAAAAAAAAAATTTTTGGGGGGGCCCCGGGGGGAAAAAATTTTTTGGGGGGGGGGAAAAGGGGGGGTTTTCCCCCGGGGGGGGGGCCCCCCAAAAGGGCCCAAAGGGGGGGAAAAAAAAAAAAGGGGGAAAACCCCTTTTTGGGGGGGGGGGGAAAAAAAAACCCCCCCAAAAAAATTTTTTTTAAAAAAGGGGGGAAAAAACCCGGGGCCCCCCAAAGGGGGGGTTTTTTTTGGGGGGGGGGAAAAAAAAAATTTTTCCCCCGGGAAAAAAAAGGGGGTTTTTTGGGGGGGGGGGGGGGGGGGGAAAAAAAAAAATTTTTTTTAAAAAATTTCCCAAAGGGGGAAAAAACCCGGGTTTCCCCCAAAAATTTTAAAAAAAAAGGGGTTTGTTTTGGGGGCCCCAAAAAAAAATCCCCCCGGGGGGAAAAAAAAGGGAAATAAAAGGGGGGGGGAAACCCCCCAAAGGGAAAAAAAAAATTTTTTTTTTTAAAAAAAAAGGGGAAAAGGGGGGGGGGGAAAAAAAGGGGGCCCCCCTTTTGGGGGGTTTGGACCTTTTTTGGGGGGGCCCAAAAAGGGGGGGGAAAAGGGGGGGAAAAAAAGGGGAAAAAGGCCAAACCCCCTTCAAAAAAAGGGGCCCCCCAAAGGGGAAAAAAAAAAGGGAAAACCCCAAAAAAAAAAAAAGGGGGGGGGGGGGGAAAAAAGGGGGAAAAAAAAAAGGGGGGGGGCCGGGGGGGGCCCGGGGGGGGGGGTTTTTTTTTCCCCCCCCGGGGGGGAAAAAAAAAAAAAAAAAACCCCGGGCCCAAAAGGGGGGGGGGGTTTTTAAAAAAGGCCCCCCCCCCCAAAAAAAACCCCCAAAAACGGGGGAAAGGGGTTTAAAAAAAAAAAAACCCCCCGGGAAAAAGGGGGGGGGGGGGGGGGGGGGAAAAAATTTTCCCCAAAATTTCCCCTCCAAACAAAAAGGGAAAAAACCCCCCAAAAAATTTGGGAAAAACCCCCTTCCCCCCCCCCCCAAAAAAGGGGCCCCCCCCCCCTTTTTTTGGGGGGTTTCTTCCCTTTTTTTTTGGCCCCCCCCTTTTTTTTTAAAAAAAATTTTTTTTTTGGGGGGACTTTTTTTTTTTTGGGGGGGGGGGTTTAAGGAAAAAAAGGGGGTTCAAAAAGGGGCCCGGGGGGGGGGGGGGCCCCCCTTTTTTAAAAACCCCGGGGGGAAAAAAAAATTTTTTAAAGGGGGCCCCCAAAAAATTTGGGGGGGGCCCCCCCCCCCCCCCGGGGGGGCGCCCCAAAAGGGGGGGGGGGGGGTTTTTTTAAAAAAGGGGCCCCCGGGGTTGGGGAAAAAAAAAAACCCCCCCGGGGGGCCCAAAAAAAAATTTCCCCCCCAAAAAAAAAACCCAAGGGGGGGCCCGGGAAAATTTAAAGGGGGCAAGGGGGGGTTTGGGTTTGGGGGGAAAAAAAAAACCCCCCGGAAATTTTGGGGGAAAAAAAAACCCCAAAAAAAAAACCCCCCCGGGGAAAAATTTTAAGAAAAGGGGGAAAAGGGGCCCTTTCCCCAAAAAAAAAATAAAAAGGGGTTTAAAAATTTTAAAAAATCACCCCCCCAAAAAAAAAACCCCCCCCGGGGGCCCCAAGGGGCCCGGGGGGGCCCATTTTTTTTTCCCGGGAAAAACCCCCCCTTTTCCCCTTTTTTTTTAAAAAAGGGGGGGCCCTTAACCCCCCAAAAAAATTTCCCAAAATTCCCCCCCCCCCAAAAAGGGGTTTTTTTGGGGGTTTTTTTAAAACCCCCAAAAAAAATTTTTTTTAAAAGGGTTTTTTTTTTTACAAAAAAAAAAATTTTTTTTTTTCCCCCCCCCCCTTTTTTTTTTTTTCCCCCCCCCCAAAAAACCCCGGGGGGGGGGCCCCATTTTTTGGAGGGGATTTTTTAAAAAAAAAATTTCCCTTTTTAAATTTCCCCCCCCCGGGGGGGCCCCAAAAAAATTTTTCCCCCCCCCAAAAAGTTTTTTTTTCCCCCCTTTAAAAATTTGGGAAAAAAAAAAATTTAATTGGGGAAAAAAAAAAAACCCCCCCCCCGGTTTTTTGGGGAATTTTTCCTTTCAAAAAAAATTAAAAAAAAAAAAAACCCCTTTTTTTTTTAAAAAATTTTTTTTTTTTGGGGGGTTTAAAAAAAAAGGGGGGGGCCCCCCCCCGGTGATTTTCCCCAAAAAGGGGGTTTTTTTAAAAAAAAAAAGGGGGGGGAAAAAAATTTTTAAAAGGGAAAAATTGTTTTTTGGGGGTTTTTAAAATTCCCCCTTTTTTTCCCCCCCTTTTTTTTTTAAAAAAAAAAAAATTTTGGGGAAAAAACAAAAAACCCCCAAAAAAAAAAAATTTAAAAAAAAAAAAAAAAAAACCATTACCCCCAAAAACCCTTTGGGGAAAATGGACCCCAAAAAAATTTTTCCCAAAACCCCGAAAAAAAAACCGGGGGGGCCCCCCAAAATTTTAAAAAAAACCCCGGGGGGGCCCCCCTTTTCCCTTTTTTGGGGGGGGGGGGGTTTTTTTTTTTTGGGGCCCCCCTTTAACCCCGGGGGCCCCCTTTTTTTTTTTTTAAAAAAAAATTAAAAAAAAAACCCCCCCTTTAAAAAAGGGGGGGGTTTCCCAAAAAAGGGGGGCCCCCAAAAATTTTCCCCCAAAAAAAATTTTTTAAAAAAAATTTTTTTTTAAAAACCCCCTTTTTTTTAACCCCAAAAATTTTTTTTTTTTTAAAAAAAACCCTTTAAAAAAAAACCCCCCTTTTTTTTAATGGGGGAAAATTTTTTAAAAAGGGCCCCCCCCCAAAAAAAACCCCCCCCCCCTTTTTTTGGGGGCCCAAAAACCCCAAACCCCCCCCCCCCTTTTTTTTGGGCCCCTTTTAAAAAAAAAACCCCTTTTTAAAAAAAAGGGCCCCCCCCAAAAAAAGGGGCCCCTTTTTTTTTTTTTTTTTAAAAAAAGGGGGGAAAGGAACAAAAAAAAAAGGGGCCCCGGGGGGGTTTTTTAAAAAAAAAATTTTTAAATTAAAAAACAGCCCGTAAAAAAATTTTTGGGCCCCCAAAAAATTTTTTTTAAAAAAAAAGGGGGGGGGGGCCCCCCCCCTTTTGGGCCCCCTTTTTTAAAAATTTTTTTTAAAAGGGGGCCCCCTAAAAAAAACCATTTTCCCCCAAATAGGGGAAAAAGGGGGGGTTTTTGGGGGGGGAAAAGGGAAAAAACCTTCCCCCCCCCCCCCTTTTTTTTTTTCCCCTTTAAAACCCAAAAAAAAAAAAAAAGGGGAAAAAAAAGTGATTTTTTAAATTGGAAAAAATTTTTGGGGGGGTTTTTTTCCCAAAAATTTTAAAAATTTTTTGGGGGCCCTTTTCCCTTTTAAAGGGGGGGAAAAAATTTTTCCCCCCCCTTTTTTGGGGGGGTTTGGGCCCAAAAGGGGGGATTTTTAAAATGGGGGCCCAATTCGGGGGGAAAAACCCCCCGGGGGGGGGTTTTAAAAAAACCCCCCCCAAAAGGTTTTGAAAAGGGGGGTTTTTTTGGGGGCCGGGGGCCCCCCCGGGGCCCCCCCCCGGGGGGGGGGGGGAAAATATTAAAAAGGGGGGCCGGGGGGGGGGGGGCCCCCCCGGGGGGGGGAAAAAAAAAATTTTTTTTTTAAAAAATTTTTTTTTTTTTTCCCCCAAAAAATTTTTGGGGGGCCCCCAAAAAAAAATTTTAAAAACCCGGGGGAAAAAGGGGGAAAAACCCCTTTGGGACAAAAAAGGGGGGGCCCGGCCCCCCAAAAAAGGGGCCCCCCGGGAAAAGGGGGGGGAACCCCTTAAAAAAAAAAAATTTAAAAAATTTTTCCCAACCACTTTTCCCTTTTAAAGGGGGGTTTGTCCCAATTCCCACCCCCCCAAAAAAAAAAACCCCCAAAAAAACCGGGGGGAAAATTTTGGGGGGGCCCCCCAAAAATTTTTTTTGGGGGCCCAGTTTTAAAAAGGGGCCTTTATTTAAAAAATTTTTTTAAAATTCCCGGGGGGCCCCCCCTTTTTTTTTAAAAGGGGGTTAAAAAAAAACCCCGGGCCCCCCCCTTTTTCCCTTTTTTTCCCCCCCCTTAAAAAATTTTTAAGAAAAAACCCCGGGGCCCCCTTTTTCCAAAAAAAAAACCCCCTTTAAAAAGGGGGTCCATTTCCCCCCCCCTTTGCCAAAAAACCCAAAAGGGGGGAAAAAAAAAAACCCCCCCAAAAAAACCCCCCCCCAAAAAAAAAGGGGGGTTGTTTTTTTGGGGGCCCCCCCAAAAAAATTTAAAAAGGGGGTTTCCCCCCTTTCCGGTTTTTTAAAATTAAAAAGGGGCCCCCTTTTTAAAAAAAAATTTTTTCCCCCCCGGGGGGCCGGGGGGGAACAATTCCCCCCCAAGGCTGAAAAATTCCCTTTTTAAAAAAAATTTAGTAAAAACCCATTTTCCCCCAAAAAAAGGGGGGGTTTTTTTTAAAAACCCCCCCCCCCCTTTTTTGGGGGGGTTTTCCAAATAAAAAAAAAAAAAAGGGCCCCCCCCAAAAAATTTTTTGGGGGGGCCCCCCAAAAGGGTTGGGGTAACTTTTTTTTCCCCCCCCCAATTCCCTTTTTTCCCCCCCCTTTTTAAAAAAAAGGGGTTTTCCCCCCCCCGGGGGAAAAAATTTTGGGGGGCCCCCCTTTTTAAAAAAGGGGGTTAAAAAACCCCCAATTTAAAAAAATTTAAGGGGGGTTTTTTCCTTATAAAGGGGGTTTTTAAAAAACCCTTTTGGGCCCCAAAAATTTTTTAAAATTTTTTTTTTGGGGGCCCTTTACACCCCTTGTCCCCAAAAGGGCCCCCGGGGTGTTAAACCCTTTTCCCCGGGGGATTACCCCAATTTCCCCCCTTTGGCCCCAAAAGGATTTAATTAGGTTTATTCCCCCCCGGGGTTTAAAAAAACCCCCCCCCCCCTTTTTTGGGGGGCCCTTTAAAAACCCCCCCTTGTACACAATACCCCATGTGGGGCCCCCCCCCTTTTTTTTTTTTAAATTTTTTTCCGGGGGCCCCTTTTTTAAAAAACCCCCCCCAAACGGGGGGTTTTTTTTTTTTTAAAAAAAGGGGGGGGCCCCCAAAAAAACCCAAAAAAAAGGGGGGGGGGGGAAAGGGGAAAACCCGGGGAAGTTTTTAAAATTTTTGGGAAAAAAAAAATTTTTTTTTTTTAAAAAAGGGGGGGCCCAAATTTTCCAGGGTTTTCCCAATTTTTTTTGGGGGGTTTTTTTGGGGGGGGGGGAAAAAAAAAAAACCCCCCCCAAGGGGGGGGGGGTTTTTTTAAAAGGGGAAAAAAAATTTTGGGGCCCCCTTTTGTTTTTTGGGGTTAAAACCCTTTTTCGGGGGGGAAAAAGGGGAAAAAACCCGGGGGTTTTCCCCCCCTTTTTGGGGGGGAATTTTTAAAAAAGGGGGGAGGGGGAAAAACCCCGGGAAAATTTTTTTTTAAAGGGGAAAAAAATTTTCCAGGGGGGGTTTAAAAAAAAAGGGGGGGTAGTAAACCGGGGGTTTAAGCCCCCCTTTTAAAAAAAAAAACCCGGCCCCCCCAAAAAGGGGGGGGTTTTTTTAAAAGGGTTTGGGCCCTTCCCCTTGGGGCCCCACGGGTTTTTTGTGGGGGGGGGGGGGGGCGTTTGTTGGGGGGGGGGGGGGGGGGGGGGGGGGGGGGGGGGGGGGGGGGGGGGGGGGGTCGGGGGGGGGGGAAAAGAGAGGGGGGGGGGGGGGGGGGGGGGGGGGGGGGGCCCCCCCCTTTTAAAATTTTTAAAAAACCCCCCCCCAAAAAAGGGGGGGCCCCCCCCCGGGGGGGAAAAAGGGGGTTTTTAAAAAAGGCCCAACCCTGGGGGGGCCCTTTGGGGTTTTTTAAAAAAAAGGGGGGGGGGGCCCCCCCCCCCCCCAAAAATAAAAAAAAAACCCCCCCCTTTTTTGGGCCCCCCCTTTTAAGGGGGTTTTTTAAAATTAAAAAAAAAAAAACCCAAAAAAAATTTTTTAAAAAAAAAAAAAATTTTTTAAAAAAAATTTCCCCTTTAAAATTAAAAAAAAACCCAAAAAAAAAAAAAAATTTCCCGGAAAATTAAAAAAAAAAAAAAAAAAAAAAAAGGGAATCCCCCCGGGGGGAAAAAACCCCAACCCCCCAAAAACCCCCCAAAATTTAAAAAAAAAAAGAAAAAATTTGGGAAAAAAAAAAAGGGGGGGAAAAAAAAAATTTTTTAAAAAAAAAAAAAAACCCAAAAAAAATACCCCAAAGGGGAAAGGCCCCAACCCGGGAAAAAAAAAAAAAAAAGGAAAAAAAAAATTTAAAAAAAAAAATTTTAAAAATTTTAAAATACCCAAAAAAAAAAAAAGGGGGGGGGGGGGGGAAAAAAAAAAAAAAAAAATTTTAAAAAGGGGAAAAAAGGAAAAGGAAAAAAAAATTTTTTCCCCAAAAAAAAACCAAAAGGGGGAAAAAAATTTTTAAAAACCCCGGGGGAAAAAAGGGGGGGCCCCCCCAAAAAAAAAACCCCCTTTTTAAAAAAAAAAAAGGGAAAAAAAAATTTTGGGGGAAAAGGGGAAATTTTTTTTTTGGGGGAAAACCCCAAAAAAATTTTTTTGGGGGGGCCCCCCCCCGGGGGGGCCCCGGTTTATTGGTTTTTTTTTCTTTTTTCTTTTACTTTTTTTTTGGTTTTTTTTCATTTGTACAAAAAAATTATTTTAAAATTTATCTTCCCCAGGGTTTTTTATTCCCGTAATTTAATACCTTCCAGACTGCCCGTTACTAAATTTGCCTTCAGTCACTTTAAAACATCAATTACTTTCCCGTACTTCCTGAAGTTAATCCTGTATTATTTCCCCCAAGCTTGGGGGGGGGGGCCTATTTGCTGGTGCAGTCCTTTAAAATACAATTTCTTAACCCGTATGATTTCCCGAGTTAAAATCCTTATTTTTCCCCCAGGCCCGCCTCAAATATTCGGCTGGTGCAGTCACTGTGGACATAAATTAAATTATCCCGTTTCTTTATCCTGAGTTTCATCCTGTTTTATCCCCCGAGCTGCCCCACTATTCTGCTGGTGCAAGGGCCTTGTGAAAAATTTTCTTACCCCGTACTGATCCTAATTTGCAGTTTCTACACAGGTCTTTTCCTGGATATTTGTTCTAGAGTATAATACAGCTATAAATCACTAGTGATTACAGTGATATTTTATACACTGTTTCTCCTCCTCTCCCGATATATAACATATTTCCTGTTATTGCACAGTCAGAAAGAAATTCAAACGGATAAAAGACAACCTGTAGATAGAAACATGAACCAAACCCATTCAGGATATGTGGGGTTGGGGGGGCCCCCGGGGGGACGGGGGTGGTCCCGGTAATGTGTTTGGGAATCTATGCCATTCTCTCCATTCACCCAGGGGGGTAGGGGGGCGGGGCACCCTTTAAAAACATGAGCCTAGTCTATTGAAGGGAAAGGGGGGTCCAAAAGCAAAAAGGGAAAACTATTGTAAAGAATGGGGATCACTGGGAAAGTCTGACCAAGGGAGATCTGCCCCTCAAGAATTTAATTTCCCAAACAAAACCAAGAAGCTAGAAAAACCTATAAACAAGAAGGAAAAGGTAGAATCAACAGACACACTAATGCAACAACTGTGTGCTAAAGATTGGCGCCGGCAGCCTCTGCAGCCCCCGCCGGATACCACGACGGCACCTCCGCAGCCCAAGCCGCCCCAGCCCCCGCAGCCACCCCCCCGACCCCCGGACAGCCCCGCAGCCCCCCGCCCGGGCCCCACAAACCTCCCGCAGGGCCCCCCCCCGACCCCACGCCCCGCAGCACCCAGCCCGACCCCAAAGCCTCCGCCCCGGGGCCCCGCCCCACGACTTCCCCCACCCCCCACCCACCCCCGCCCCCGGGGGCCCCACAGCCTCCGCAGGGCCCCGCCCCCCCGGGCAGCCTCCCAAACCCACGCCCCCGCCCCCCCACCCCACCCGCCGGGGCCTCCGCACCCACCCCCCGGCACGCCCCCCGCAAGGCCCCCTCCCGACGACGCCCCGCAGGGCCCCGCCCGCGACCCCCCGCCTCCGCACCCCGCCGACCCCACAGCCTCCCGGGGAAAACCCCCGCATCCAAGGGGGCCACAGCCCCCCGCCCAAGGGCCACGCCTCCCAGGCCACGCCCACGGCCTCCCCCAGCCCCCCCCCGCCACAGCCTCCCAAACCCCGGACGCCCCCACAGCCTCCGCCGCCCCGCCCACGACAGCCTCCGCCGCCCCGCCGACGACAGCCTCCGCAGCCCCGCCGACGACAGCCTCCGCAGCCGCGACGGCCCCCGGGGCAGCCTCCCCACACGACGCCCGAAAAGCCTCCGCCAACCCAAAAAACCCGCCCCCTCCGAGGGCAGGCCCCCAAACCCCGAGGGGCCCCGACACCCCCCCCGCCGCCCCCAAAGACCAACGACCCCCAAAAGTAACCCCGGGGCCCCCCACAGGAGGGGGAAGCCCCCAAAAAAGGGGTTTTTAGGGCCCGGGTGCACCGCGACCCCCGGAAACCCCCCCCCACCCCCCCCCGGGGAACCCCCCCCCAGCCCCACTCCCCCCCCGGCCCGCCCAGGTTTCCCCCCCTCCACATTCCCCCACCCCCACCTTTCCCCACCCCCCCCCCTCCCAACCCCGCCCCCCCTCCCCCGCCGCCCCAACCTTTTTCCGCCCCCCCACCCCTCCCCACCCGCCCCCCCCCCACCCCCCCCCCAAAAATTCCCCGCCCCCCCCACCCCTCCCCCACCCCCCGCTTCCCCCCCCCCCATCCCCCCAACCCACCTTTCCCCCCCCCCCCCAACCCCCCCCACCCCCGGCGCCCCGCATCCCCCTCCCCCAATTCTTTCCGCTTCCCCCCATCCCCCCCCTTTCTCCATTTCCTTTTCCCCTTCCCTCATCCCCTCTCCCAATTCTTTCCGCTTCCCCCCCCCATCCCCTCTCCCAATTCTTTCCGCTTCCCCCCCTCCCCTCTCCCAATTCTTTCCGCGTCCCCCCATCCCCTCTCCCAATTCTTTCCGCTTCCCCCCATCCCCTCTCTCCATTCTTTCCGCTTCCCCCCATCCCCTCTCCCCATTCTTTCCGCTTCCCCCCCTCCCCTCTCTACCCTCCTTCCCCACCTCCCATCACCTCTACATCCCTCTCGGCCTGTGCCCCATTTCCCAAACTCTCCGTCACCAATCCGCTCCATCCTTTCACCCCTTGTCCCCATGATACATCATTCTGCCCGCTAAATCCCTCTCTCCATCCTCCGGGCCCCCCGTCCCCTCCCCCTCTCCATCCTCCGGGCCCCCGTCCCCCCCTCTCCCATCCTCCGGGCCCCCCCCCTCCCCCCTCCCCTCCCCCCCCCCCGGGCCCCCCTCCCCCCCTCCGCCATCCTCCGCCCCCCCGACCCCTCCCCCTCTCCATCCTCCGGGCCCCCGTCCCCTCCCCCTCTCCATCCTCCGGGCCCCCGTCCCCTCCCCCTCTCCATCCTCCGGGCCCCCGTCCCCTCCCCCTCTCCATCCTCCGGGCCCCCGTCCCCTCCCCCTCTCCATCCTCCGGGCCCCCGTCCCCTCCCTCTCTCCATCCTCCGGGCCCCCGTCCCCACCCGCTCTCCATCCTCCGGCCCCCGTCACCTCCCTCTCTCCATCCTCCGGCCCCCGTTTCCCCCCCCCCCACCTCCTCCTGCCCCCTCCCCTCCCTTCCCATCCCCTTCCGGGCCCCCGTCCCCTCCCTCTCTCCATCCTCCGGCCCCCGTCACCCCCTCTCTCCTCCTCCGCCCCCGTCACCCCTCTCCCCCCCCCCCCCGTCCCCTCTCTCTCCTCTTACGGCCCCCCCCCCGTCCCCTCTCTCTCTCCAACCTCCGGCCCCCGTCCCCTCTCTTCATCCTTGTGCCCTTGTCCCCTCTTTCCAACCCCCTTGGCATTCCTCTCTTCGGTCTCCATCACCTCTCTTCATACCTCTGCCCCCCATTTCCTCAACCCACCTCCTCCGCCCCCCCTCCATTATTCTGCCCCAATCACCGATTCCATAGTTCCGCCACCCCCACCCCCCCCCCCAGCTCCCCCTTACCCTATCCCCCCTTTTTTCACACCTTTCTCCCCCGGTCCCTGCTCTCCATCAGTTTGCAGCCCCCTTTGCCTCCTTGTCCCTGCTCTCCAATCTCTTCTTTTCAGCCCCCTTGTCCCTGCTCTCCAGCCGTTCGCCCCCTAAACCCCTCTTTTTTAGCCTCCCCGGCCCCTCTCCCCATCCTGTCCGTCTCCCACAATATTCAGCATCGTACTTTCCCCGTCCCCGGAGGTTGTTTACCTGTAATTTGTTAAAAAATTTAATAAAAAGACACAATTGGGTGATAATAAATCTGTGGCGGCCGCTGGCGGCTCCTAATCACATCACTGCTTGTTTCTGGGAAGCGACGCCTGAAGATTCACTGATGATTCATATTCCTGAATAATCTGATAGAGACCGACGGAGACACAGCATGGGAAAAGATAGACCCGCTGGGGAAATGGGCCCCCCGAATCCTGCCGACCCCGCCACTCTACCCGGGACGGCCGCTCCCCCGCCGACCTATCAGGGGACGGCCGCTCCCCCGCCGCCCTATCAGGGGACGGCCGCTCCCCCGCCGACCTATCAGGGGACGGCCGCTCCCCCGCCGCCCTATCAGGGACGGGGCCCCCCTCCCCCCCGCCCCACCTATCAGGGGAAAAGGCCGCCCCCCGCCGCCCCCGCCACTCTTAAACCCGGACGGGGCCCCGCCCCCCCCGCCGACCCCGCCACTCTATCCGGGACGGCCGCTTTTTCCCCCCCCCTCCCCCCCCGGGCCCCCTCTCCCGGGACGGCCGTCCCCCCCCCCGACCCCCGCCACCCTAACCCCCGGGGCGGCCGCTCCCCCCCCGACCCCTCCCCCCCTCCAACCGGGAGGCCGCTTTTCCCCCCCCGGCCACCCCGCCACTCTAACCCCCGGGGGGGGCCGCTTCCCCCCCCCGACCCCCCCCCTCTACCCGGGACGGGGGGGCTCCCCCCCCGAGCCCCGCCCCCCCTTTTATCCGGGACGGGCCGCTCCCCCCCCCGCCCCCGCCCCCCAAAACCCCGGGGCGGCCGCCACCCACCCCGGGGGCGGCCTCCCCCCCGCCCTATTTAAAGGGGCCGGGCCCCCTCCCCCACCCAACCCCCGGGAAAACCCTTTTCCAGGACGGCCCCTCCCCCGCCGACCCCAAACAAGGGACCGGGCCGTCCCCCCCGCCGACCCCCTCACCCTATCCAGGAGGGCGGCCACTCCCCCCGCCGACCCCATCAGGGGAAAGACCCGCTCCCCCCCCGACCCCAAACCGCCCTTTCCCCGGGAGACCCGCTCCCCCGCCGCCCTGTCCGGGACGGGCCCCCCTCCCCCCCCCCGCCCTGTCCGGGACGGCCCGCCCCCCCGTCGCCGCCCCGGGCCGGGAAAGGGCCCCCTCCCCCCCCCGCCCTGTTTCCGGGGACGGCCCGCTCCCCCCCCGCCCTGTCCGGGGCGACCCCGGGGGCGACCCCTCCCCCCCGCCCCCCTGTCCGGGCGACCCGGGGACCCGCTCCCCCCCGCCCTGTCCGGGAAAGACCCGGGGAAAACCCCTCCCCCGCCGACCTCCGGGGCCCCCCGGGCCGGGGGCCCCGCTCCCTCGCCCACCCTCGCCGCCCTTCCGGGACGGGCCCCCCCCCCCGCCGCCCTTCCCAAAGGCCCCCCCCCCGCCGCCCGTCCGGGGCGGGCCCCCCCTCCCCCGCCCCCTTCCGGGAGGGCCCCCTCCCTCCCGCCCCCTCCGGGACGGCCCGCTCCCCTCGCCGCCCCCCTTCCGGACGGCCCGCTCCCTCGCCCCCCCCGGGACGGCCCCTCCCCGCCGCCCCCTCCGGGGGGCGGCCCCCCCTCGCCGCCCTTCCCCGGACCCCGCTCCCCCGCCCCCTCTTCCCGGCGGGGCCCGCTCCCCCCCGCCCTTCCGGGACGGGGCCCCCCCCCTCGCCGCCCTCCTCCCGGGACGGGTCCCCCCGCCGCCCTCTCCGGGACGGCCCCCTCCCTTCGCCGCCTTTTCCGGGACGGCCCGCTCCCTCGCCGCCCTCTCCGGGACGGCCCGCTCCCCCCCCCGCCCTCTCCCGGGGCGGGCCCCCTTTCCCTGCCGCCCCCTTTGGGCGGCCCCCCTCCCCCCGCCCCCCTCTCCGGGACGGCCCGCTCCCTCGCCGCCCCCCTTTCCCGGGGCGGGCCCGCCCCCTCGCCGCCCCTTTTCCGGGACGGGCCCCCTCCCCTCGCCGCCCTCTCCGGGACGGCCCCCCTCCCCCCCCGCCCCCCTTCCGGGGCGGCCCCCCCCTCGCCGCCCTTCCGGGACGGCCCCCTCCCTCCCGCCCCCTTTCCCGGGGGGCCCCTCCCTCGCCGCCCCCTCCGGGGCGGCCCGCTCCCTCGCCGCCCCTCTCCGGACGGCCCCCCCCCCCCTCGCCCCCCTCTCCGGGACGGCCCCCCCCTGCCGCCCTGTCCGGGACGGCCCGCTCCCTCGCCGCCCTGTCCGGGACGGCCCGCTCCCTCGCCGCCCTGTCCGGGACGGCCCGCTCCCTCGCCGCCCTGTCCGGGACGGCCCGCTCCCTCGCCGCCCTGTCCGGGACGGCCGCTCCCCCCCGCCGCCCTGTCCCGGGGGCGGCCCCCCCTCGCCGCCCTGCGGGACGGCGCCCCTCGCCGCCCTGTCCCCGGGGCGGCCCCCTCCCTCGCCGCCCTGTCCGGGAAGGCCGCTCCCTCGCCGCCCTGTCCGGGACGGCCGCTCCCTCGCCGCCCTGTCCGGGAAGGCCGCTCCCTCGCCGCCCTGTCCGGGACGGCCGCTCCCTCGCCGACCCCGCCGCCCTGTCCGGGACGACCCGCTCCCACGCCGACCCCGCCGCCCAGTCCGGGACGGCCGCTCCCCACCCCAAGACGGCGGCTCCCCCGCGGTCCCACCCCCACCAGATGTACTGCCCGCAGTCCCTCTCGATCAGGTGGCTACTGCCCCGCGGTCCCCCCCATCAGATCGGCTCTGCCCCGCGGTCCTCACCCCATCCAGAAGGCTACTGCCCGCGGGCCCCCCCCCCATCCAGAACGGCTACTGCCCCGCGGTCCCCACCCCCATCCAGAACGGCTACTGCCCCGCGGTCCCCACCCCCATCCAGAACGGCTACTGCCCCGCGGTCCCCACCCCCATCCAGAACGGCTATGCCCCGCGGTCCCCACCCCCATCCAAAGGGTTCTCCCCCGGGGTCCCCCCCCCCCACCCAGAAGGCTACTGCCCGCGTCCCCCCCCCCTTTCCAGAAGGCTACTGCCCCGCGGTCCCCCACCCCCATCCAGAACGGCTACCCCCGCGGTCCCCACCCCCATCCAAGGCTACTGCCCCGGGTCCCCACCCCCTCCAGAAGGCTACTGCCCCCCGGGGTCCCCACCCCCATCCAAAGGGGCTACTGCCCCGGGGTACCCCCCGAGGGTTCCCCCCCCCCCCCATCCAGAGCGGATACTGCCCCGCGGTCCCCACCCCCATCCAGAACGGCTACTGCCCGCGGTTTCCCCACCCCCTCCAGAACGGCTACTGCCCCGCGGTCCCCACCCCCATCCAGAACGGTTTACTGCCCCGCGGTCCCCACCCCCATACAGAACGGCGAATGCCCCGCGGTCCCCCCCCCCCATCCAGAACGGCCACACCCCGCGGTTCCCACCCCCATCCAGAACGGCCACACCCCGCGGTCCCCACCCCCATCCAGAATGGCCACACCCCGCGGTCCCCACCCCCCATCCAGAATGGCCACACCCTGCGGTCCCCACCCCCATCCAGAATGGCCACACCCTGCGGTCCCCACCCCCATCCAGACGGGCCACACCCTGCGGTCCCCACTGGCTATCAGTCCAGTTATGATGGGAGAGGTGGAAGGTGGTGGTCGTGGTCATCTTCCAGTGGTCGGGAGATAACCAAGTAATAAATAGTGGGAGACAAACCTTCCAATGATTAGATAGGGGTCAAGCTATGTCTGGGGGCAACATCAGGCCCACCAAGCGGTTGTGCAAGTCAGCAGTGAACTAAGATATCGGACCCTTGTCCCAACCAAGAGTCAGTAATAATGGAAACCAAAGTCTTCCACTTTGTAAGTGAGTGTCTGGGTGGAGGGATAGAGGGCCCCCCAATGACTGTGCACGAGGGGTGCGGAGATGGACAACGTATGGGGGCTGCAGAGCTCATACAATGAACTGGCAGGAAAGGGACGGTGTCTAAGGAGGGAAGGGGGGGGGGGGGTATGGTAAAAATAACCCCTCCACAGATCTCAACAAACGATCGTCCCTCACAAATCCAGTCGAAGATTCAAGTCACAACCACAAAGCAACTTCATGGTCCGAGGCGGCAGATACCAGAAAGCAAAACCTGCCGGCTGCGAGCTGCAGAGAATCAGAGCAGCTGCACCGCCCGCCCTCCGGGACACAGATTTCGCTGCTGCCGCCTCCTCACCTGTAGTAACTGAGCCGTGTAGAGCAGGCAAGGTGTGACCGGGAGGGGGAGTGTATGGCTCGGGGACACAGCTTTCCCTGACGGAGACGTCTGTCACATTCGGAGGCGTCTGGCTGGCAGTGCAGCCTGCTCTGTTACTTACAGGCGTCGCCAGTTCTCGAGGAATCGGATGGAAAAATGTCATTTTCTGGGCTGGAGGGGGCCCCAAAACAAGGACGGCGCCACTGGGGGTGGAGGAAGTCAAAAGAAGAAGTGCACACCCCTGCTTCAAGGTGAGGGTCCAGGTGGCACAAACATCTGGGGACAGAGCAGCGGGTCCTGCTACGAGGTGCACCGCTCGGCCCTACTCCAAACTTCCATCTATTTCAGTGGGAAAGCCCCGACCATCTCTCAATATGGAAAGGTTTTGGGGCTCATTTGAAATTGGGGCGAGTCCCCCCCCTGGATCTTTAAAGTCATCAGGTCTTAAAAAGGGACAACAGGGGGCGCGGGTTTCTCCTTTTTTTCTATGGGGGGTTCCCCGTCAGGGGAGCCTGTGTTCTCCATTCTTTTCTATGGGAGTACCCCGCAAGGGGGGGCCTGTTTCTCTTTCTGTTCTATGGGGGTTTTCCCCGTAAAGGGGGCCGTGTTTTTCCCCCTTTTGTTTATGGGAGTTTTCCCCACAGGGGGCGTGTTTTTTTTCTCCCTTCTGTTTATGGGGTTTTCCCCCTCAGGGGACGCTGTTTCTCATTCTGTTCCCATGGGGGTTCCCACTAAAGGGGGAGCACTGTGTTCTCCATTTTGTTTTTTATGGGAGTTTTTTCCCATACAGGGGAGGCTGTTTCTCCATTCTGTTCTATGGGAGTTCCCAGTTAGGGGGGCTGTGTTTCCCTTTGTTTATGGGGGTTTTTCCCCTTTACAAGGAGAGCTGTGTTTTTCTCCATTCTGTTTATGGGAGTTTCCCAAATACAAAGGGAGAGCCGTGTTTCTCCTTCCCTTCCCGTTTTTTAAAGGGAAAACCTTTCCCAGTACAGGGGGAGCGTGGTTTTTCCCCTCCCATTCTGTTTCTATTGGGGTTTTTTTCCCCGTAAAGGGAGCAACTGGGGGTTCTCCTTTCCAAATTTTGTTTTTTTTAAAAGGGTTTTTCCCAGTACAGGGGGGGCCCCTGGGGTTTTTTTCTCCCAAATTTTGTTTTTATGGGGGGTTTCCCCCTTTCAGGGAGCGTGTGTTTTTTCCCCCTTCCCCTTTTTGGGTTTTAAAGGGAATTTTCCCCCGTAAAAAGAAGGAGGGTTTTGTTTTTTTCTCCATTCTGTTTTTTATGGGGGTTTTTCCCCCGTAAAAGGAGCGCGTGTTTCCCCTCCATTCTTTTTTTTTTTGGGAGTTTCCCCGGTACAGGGGAGGCCCCCCTGGGGTTTTTCCATTCTTTTTTTCCCCTTTGGAGTTTTTTTTCCGTACAGGGGACGCTTGGGTTTTTTTTCCATTTTTTATTCTATTTGGGTTTCCCCCAGTAAAAGGGGAAACGCTGTGGGTTTCCCATTCTGTTTTTTTATGGGGGTTTTTCCCCGTAACAGGGGAAACGCTGTTGGTTTTTTTTCCCAAATTCCCCCGTTTTTAAAAAGGGGTTTTTTAAATAAGGGGGGCGCTGTGTTTTTTTTCCCTTCCCTTAAAAACTATGGGAGTTTTTTTCAGTAAAAAGGGGAGCCTTTTGTTTTTTCCATTTTTTCTATTGGGTTTCCCCGTAAAAAAGGGGGCGCTGGGGTTTTCCCCCCATTCCCGTTTTTATGGGGAATTTTTCCCCGGGGGGGAAAGGGGGGGGGGGGGGGGGTCGGGGGTGGGGGGTTTTTCTCCAAAAATTCCCCCGGGGGGTTTTAAAATGGGGGGGGGGGTTCCCTAAAGTACAGGGGAGCGCTTTTTGGGGGTTCCCCCCCATTCTTTTTTCTAAAAGGGAATTCCCCATTTCAGGGGGAGCGCTTTTTTCCTTTCCATTTAGGGTTTTATGGGCCCGGAAGGGAATTTTTTTTCCCCCCGGTTTTTTTGGGGAGGGGGCGCTGGGGGTTTTTTTTCCCAAAACCTGTTCTTTTGGGGAAAATTCCCCGTACAGGGGAAACGCTGTGTTCTTTCCCTTCCCCGTTTCTTAAAGGGAATTTTCCCCCAGTACAAAGGGGGGGGCCCGTGGGTTTTTTCCAAATTCCGTTTTCTAAAAGGGGGTTCCCAGTTTCAAAGGGGGGGCGCGTGTTTTTTCTCCATTTTTTTTGTTTTTTTTAGGATTTCCCATACGGGGAAGCCTGTTTTTTTCCTTTCCAAATTTTGTTTCTTTTGGGATTTCCCCCCGTAAAAGGGAGGGCCCCTGTTTTTTTTCTCCCCCCCTTCCTTTTTTCTTGGGAAATTCCCAGTAAAAAGGGGACGCTTGGGGTTTTCCCCCCATTTTGGTTTCATGGGAAGGTTTTTTTTTTCCCAAATACAAAGGGGGGCGCTTTTTCTCAAATTCCCGTTTTTAAAGGGAGTTTTTCCCCTAAAAAAAGGAAAACGCTGTGTTTTTTTCCCTTTTTCCCCCGGTTTTTAAAGGGAGTTTTCCCCAAATACAAAGGGGGGCGGGAAAAAGTTTTTTAGCTTAAAACTCCCCGAAAAGCCCATTAAAAAAAGAAAAAGGAGAGAAACACCCGAAAAAACCCAATTTTCCCGTTTTCCTTCCCCCGGGGGCCAAAAGCCCCTTTAAACCACCTTTTGGTAGCCCCTTGGAAAAATCCCCGGGTCCCCTTGTTTGGGGATCCAGCAGGGGGGCAAGTGGGTCTGGAAAAAAAATGCAAATTAGCTTTTCCTTTTAGAAGGAAGACTTTCAGTCCCCCTCCCAAAACGCCCCCTATTTGGGGAGCTGCCCACAAAGTCCCAATTTTTCCCCCACGCGTTTTTTTGCGCCCTTTAAATGACCTACAAAACTTTCAGACCCCCCGCTTCCCCCACTTTTTTTTTTTGACAAATTATTCCAGCCCCTTTAAACCTTTTTTTTCCCCTCCTCGTCGGAACCCCGAGGCCCTTTTCCCCCTTCCCCAGCGGGAAAGGGGAAATTTTTTAAAGGGTCCTTTTTTCCAATCCCCCCCAAGACCCGGGGGGGGGTCCCAAAAAATCTTTGGGGAGGGGGGGCCCCCCCTTCCCAAAAAATTGGTTTTAAACTGGGTTTTTGGAAAAGTCCCCCACCCGGGGGTGATGCCCCGGGCCCCTTCCCGCCCCGGGCCCACATCAGCAAAAGGGCGAGGGGGAAACCGCTGCAACCCCCGGGAAGACCGGGGCGGCCGGGGCTTAGAACCCCCCAAGGGAGCCAAAAAAGGTTGCCCAAAGTAAAAAATTCCCCCTTTTTCTGTGGCCCCTTTGTTAGCCCGGGATCCAAAAGGCGCCAAGGGCCTAGCAAACAGGAAAGGCCCGGGCCCCTCCCCAGTCCCTAAAGGGGCAAAACCCCCAAACCGAGGGGAAAGGGGGCGGCGGGCGCGGCCAAAAAAAACCCCCCCCAGGGGGGGGGGGGCGGGAAAGAACCCCGGCAAAACCCGGGGGAAAGGGGGGGGGGGAAACGGGGGGGCAAAAACCCGGGAAAAGGGGGGGGGAAAGGGGAAAAAAACCCCGGCCCAAAAAAAAACCGGAAAAAGGGGGGGGAAGGCAACCCAAAAGGGGGCAAAAAAACCGGAAAAAGGGGGGGGGAAGGGGGAAACCCACGCGGGAAAACCGGGGGGGGGAGGGGGGGGGCCCAAAAGACCCCGGCAAAAACCCCGGAAAAAGGGGGAAAGGGGGGGGCAAAACGAGCGGCAAAACCCGGGGGGGAGGGGAGGGGCCCCAAAAGACCGGCCCAAAAACCCGGGGGGGGAAAAGGGGGGGGCAAAAGAAAACCCCGGCAAAAACCGGAGGGGAAAGGGGAAAGGGGGAAAAGACGCGGCAAAAAACCGGGGGGTTGGGGAAAGGGCCCCGACGCGGCCCCAAAAACCCGGGGGTGGGAAAGGGGGGGCCAAAACCCCACGCGGGAAAAAAACCGGGAGGGGGAGGGGAGGGCCCAAAAAAGAAAACCCGGGAAAACCGGAGGGGGGGGGAGGGGCAAAAAGACCGGGAAAACCGGAAGGGGTTGAGGGGGGGGCAAAAAGACCCCGGCAAAACCGGAGGGGAGGGCCAAAGACGCGTCCAAAAAAACCGGGGGGGAAAGGGCCAAAAAGACCGGCAAAACCGGGGGGGGAGGGGGGCAACAGCCCCCCAAAAAAAACCCCAAGGGGGAAAGGGGGGGGCAACGAAAGCGGGAAAAAAAACCCCAAACGGAGGAGAGGGCAACCCGCGCGGGAAAAAAACCCCAAACGGAGGAAAAGGGGGAAAAACGCGGGGAAAACCCAAGCGGAGGGAGGGCAAAAAGAAAACGGCAAAAAACCCCAAACGGAGGGGAGGGGGAAAAAGACCCCCGGCAAAAAAACCCAAAGCGGAGGGGAAGGGGGAAAAGACCCCGGGAAAAAACCCAAAAGGGGGGGGAGGGGGAAAAGACCGGCAAAAAACCCAAAACGGAGGGGAGGGGGGAACGACCCCCGGAAAAAAAACCCAAAGGGGGAGGGGAGGGGGAACGCCCCCCGGCCCAAAAAAAAAAGCGGAGGGGAAAGGGGAAACCCACGGGGGCCCCAAAACCCAAGCCCCGGAAAGGGCGGGGGGCAAAAAAAAGGCCGGGCCAAAAAACCCCCCCCGAGGGGAAAAGGGAACGACCGGGAAAAACCCCCAAACGGAGGGGAGGGCAACCCACCCGGGGCCCAAAACCCCAAACGGAGGGGAAAAGGGCCCAAAGACGCGGCAAAACCCCCAAACGGAGGGTAAAGGGGAACGCCCCGGCCAAAACCCAAAACGGGGGGGAGGGGAAAAGACCGGCAAAAAACCCCAAACAGGGGAAAGGGGAAAAGGGCCGGGGAAAACCCAAAACCCGGGGGGGGAGGGCCCAAAAAAACCCGGGAAAACCCCAAACGGAGGGGGGGGCAAAACGCCCCGGCCAAAAAACCCCCAAACGGAGGGGAGGGGGAAAACGCCCGGGGGGCCCCAAAAACCCCAAACGGAGGGGGGGGGGGCAAAACCAAAGCGGCAAAACCCAAGCGGGGAGGGGGGGGCAAACGCCCCGGCCCAAAAACCCAAAAAACGGGGGGGGGAAGGGGAAAAAGACGCGGCAAAAAAAAACCCGCCCGGGGGGGGGGAAGGGGGAAAAAAGACCGGCAAAAACCCCCAAACCCGGAGGGGAAGGGGGGGGGAAACGGGCGCGGCAAAAAAAAACCCAAACGGAAGGGGGAAGAGGGGGGGGCCCCAAAAAACGCGGGAAAAAACCCAAGCGGAGGGGGGGGGAGGGGGGGGGCCCAAAGACCGGGGGGCCCAAAAACCCCAACGGAGGGGAAAAAAGGGGGGGGGAAAAAAGAGCGGGGCCAAAAAAAACCCCCCGCGGAAAGGGGAAAAAGGGGGGGGCCAAAAAAACCCCGGCAAAAAAACCCCAAACGGAAGGGGAGGGGGGGGGCAAACCCAAAGCGGGGAAAAAAACCCCCAAACGGGGGGGGAAAGGGGGGGGCAAAAGACGCGGCAAAAAACCCCCCAAACGGAGGGGGGGAAAAGGGGGGGGGGGGAAACCCAACCCCCGGCAAAACAAACCCCCAAACGGAGGGGGGAGGGGGGCGACGGCGGGAAAAGGCGGGAAAAAAAGCAACCGGTAAAAAAAAAAAAAGGGGGGGGGACGACCCCCAGGCCCCCCAAAAAAACACAACAAGGCCGGGGGGTTGGGGGCAACACCCCACCCGAAAGCAAAAAAAGCAACTTGTAAAAGGGGGGGGGGCCCACAACAAACCCCAGGGCCCCAAAAAACCCAAAACCGGGAAGAAGGAAAGGGGCCCCCGACAGCAAAAGGCGCAAACCCCCAACCGTAGGGGGAGAAGCGATCCAAACCAAAAGCGCAAAAAGTAAAAACCCAAAAAGAGGGTTTTGGGGACCCCCACCCCACAGGGCGCAAAAAACCAAAAAACCCAAAAAAGGGGGGGGCGACGCCAAACCCCCAGCGCAAAAACGAAAACCCAAAAAAAAGGGGGGGGGGGGCCGACGACGGCCCCAAAAAACGCAAAAAAACCCTTTAAAAAAGGGGGGGGGCCCAAAGGCCCGGGAACCCGGCGCAAAACCCCCCAAAACCCTAAGGAGGGGGGGGCCCCCCCGGCGGCCAAAAAAGGCCCCAAAAAACCCCAAAAACCTAAAAAGGGGGGGGGCCAAAGGGCGGCCCCCAGGGCCCCCAAAAACCCCAAAAAAACCAAAAGGGGGGGGCCCCCCGGCCCGGGAAAAAGGCCAAACCCCAAAAACCCTAAAGGAAAGGGGGGGCCAAAGGCCGGCACAAGGGGGGCAAACCGCAAAACCGGGAAAAGAGGGGGGCCCCCCCCGGGGGGGCAAAAAGGCGCAAACCGCAACCGTAAAAGGGGGGGGGGCCACCGGGGGCAAAGGGCCCCCAAAAAACCCCAAACCCTTTAAAGGAAAAGGGGGGGCCCAAAGGGGGCCCCAGGCGCAAAAACCCCCGGGAACCCCTAAAGGGGGGGGGGCCAAAGGCGGCCCCAAAGGGGCCCAAACCCCCCAAAAAACCCGGGGGGGGGCCCCACCCCCCCAGCCCCCGGGCCCAAAACCCCCAACCCCGGAAAAGGCCCAACCCCCGCAAAAAGGCCCCCAAAACCCCAAAACCGGAGGGCCCACCCCCAGCAAAAGCCCCCAAACCCCCAAAAGGGGGGGGCCCCAAAAGCCCGCAAAAAAGGCGCAAACCCCCCAACCCAGGGGCGGGGCGCCCCGCACAGGCCCCCAAAACCGCAAAAAACCCGGGGGGGCAAAGGCGCAAAAACCCCAACCCCCGGAAAGGGGGGGGGAAAAACAAACGGACACTGATTTCACCCCGCAAAGGGCAGGAAAAACCCCAAACAAAGGGGGGGACCCCTCCACCCCCCAGCTTTTGGGGAGCAGACAGATTTTTAGCCCCCTGAAGGGGACAACACACGGAAAAAGAAAATGCAAATAGCCCCAAAAACCCGAAACCCCCAAACACAATAAAGGGGCCCCCCCATACAAACCCCGGGCACCTTTTTCCCCAAACCCCCTTTCCCCCACCTCCCCCCCCCCCCCCCCCCGGTTGGGGTCACCCCCCCCAGCCCGGCCCCTTTTGCCCGGGCCGGCAACCCCCGGGGGGGCCCGTAACCAGCCGCAACCCCCCTCCTCTCCAGTGACCCCCCCCGGCGCGCCCCCGCCCAAAAACAAATTTAAAACCCCTCAAACATCGGGGAAAAAGGGGCGTCCCCCCCCCGCAAGGCCCCCCCACCGTCCCCTTTTTTCCGCTAGGAAATGGAGGAAATCCAAGGGAAAAAAAAACCCCCGCCCAAAATCCCCTCCCCAAGCCCTTTTTTTTTCTTTTGGAACCAAAAACCACCCTCCTTTCCCCCCCCCCTGTGGGCCCCGCCCCCCCATTTTCAGCCCCCCCGCCCCATTTTTTCCGGGCCCCGGCCCCCCCCCCTTTTTCCATCGGAAACTTTCCCCCCTCTCCTGGGTTTGGGGGGACGTTAAAGGCCCCGGGGAAAGGGCAAAGCCCACCTCTTCCCTTCGCCTCCTAAAAATGGCCGGGGGGTTTTTTCTGACAAGGGCGACCCTGGAGACAAATAAAGGGGGCTCTTTTTGGTCCTCCTCCGGGCCCCCCCCCTCAGCAAACAGGGGGGCTCTCTGCCTTTTCTCAGAAAATTCCCCCAATTAAATTCCCCCCCTCATTTTTTACAAATGAATAAAATTTTTTGGAAAAAACCCTGGAAAAAAAAAATGAAACTAAAAATTTACAATTTAAAAAATTTTCCCAAAACCCCCCGAACAAAAAAAAAAAAAAACCTGAACAAAAACTTTTTTGAAGAAAGGGACAAAAAAATAGTCCCCCAAAAATGATACAAATTTCCCTTTTTTTTCACCTACCCTCTATTTGGGCCCTGGCCTTTTTTCAAGGCCCCGGGATCCTCAAACTGGGCCCCCCCAGCTGTTGGGAAACTACAACTCCCATCATGCATTTATATCATCTCTAACAGTGGGAATGATGGGAGTTGTAGTTTCCCAACAGCTGGAGGGCCGCAGTCTGAGGATGGCTGCTCAAGAGTCTTGCAAAACTACAACTCCCATCATGCCCCGGCAGCCTGTAGCTATCTGGAGTTTCTGGGAGTTTTTCCGATAGCCGACACTTGGAGATCGTGGTTTTGTCGGTTTTGTCATCGCGAGGGTGAAATCTGCACCATTTTTTACCATTGAATGTGACAGAAATTTTGGTGGATGCTGGGAGTTGTAGTTTTTGCTGCTTCAGAAGGTTGGGCTTGGTTGCTTTTGTCATTTTGGTGATACGTGCTGCGCCATTTTTACCGTTCCTCCTCCGTAGTGTATAATAATTAATTTTAATAACCATGAAAAAAAATTAAAAAATTTAAAATTTCTTTAAAAAATAGCAAAATGTAAAATTTTGAAACCCTTGCCCCAAAAACCCCCCCCAATAATTTCCCCCAAAACCCTTAAATCCCAAAACCCCTGCCCCCCCAAAAACAAGGGGGGCCCCTTTTTTTTTTTTTAAAACCCCCCCCCCCAAATTTGGAAACCCCAACCCCCCCCCCAAAAAATTTTTTGGGGGTTTTTTTTTTTTTTGAAAACCCCCCCCAACCCTTGGGGGGCCCCCCAAAGGGGAAATTTCCACTAAAAGGGGGCTGGACGAATTTTCCCATTTAAAAAAGGGGGGGGGCCCCTTTTTTTAGGGGAAACCAAAAAATTTTTTCCCAGTCCTCTACGTCGCAGGTACAGGGCCGTCTTAACAGCACTATGGGCCCCTAAGCAGAGTTGTGCACTGCCCCCTGTAGATAGGTCCTTGTAGGTTATAGCCCCCTCTAGTTTTTTACCCCCTTATAAAACCTCTTGTAAGGTTAAAGCCCCCTGTATAAGGCCCCATAAATTTTACCCCGGGTTTTTGGTTTTTATAGGCCCCCCCGTAAAATTAATACCCCCCTACAGGTAATATTCCCCCTGTAGGTAAAAAAAATTTTAAAAAAACTTACTCACCTTTCCATGCTTCCTGCTGGGGACCCCACTCCAGAGAAGGTTTTTCCGGAAAAAAGGGTTTAAAGGGGCGGCTCCTAGGGTTTTTTCCAAGCCCCAAAACCTACAGGCTTCCCCCCACAAAAAACCACACGAAGGAGGCGTCACATCGCCTCCTCACCTTTTTTAAAGACGCGGGGGGCCCCGGACCTTCCAAAAAGGGGGAGAGTCAATCACGGGGCCCCCACCATGGAGTTTTTTATTTTAGGGCCCACCAGGAAATTTGATTCTCGGGGCCCACCATTGAGTTGTTCTTTGGCCCCCCCATGGGGGTTTATTCTTGGGCTCACCAGGGAATGATTTCCCTTTGGCCCCACCATGGAGATGTTTTTGGGCCCCCCCCAGTGGAGATGATTTTGGGGCCCACCAGTGAAATGATTTTTTTTGGGGCCCACCATGGGACTGATTCTTGGGGGCCCATCAGTGGATTGGTTTTTTTTGGGCCCCATCTTTGGGGGTTGATTTTTTTAGCCCCCCATAAAGATGATTCTTGGGGCCCAGCAGAATAGTTGATTCTTGGAGCCCACCAGTGGAGTCAATTCTTGGGACACAAAGGGAGTTGATTTCTTAGGGGCCCCCCCTGGAAAATCCCCCTTGGGGGCCCATCAGAGGAGTTGATTCTTGGCACCCATCAGTGGAGTTGATTCTTGGTGCCCACCACTGAAGTTGATTCTTGGGGCCACCAGTGGAGTTGATTCTTGGCTCCCACCAGTGGAGTTGTTTAATGTGGCCACCAGTGGAGATGTTTCTTGGGACCCACCAGTGGAGAGGAGTCTTGGGGCCCACCAGTGGAGAGGATTCTTGGGGCTACCAGTGGAGAGGATTCTTGGGACCCACCAGTGGAGAGGATTCTTGAGGCCCACCAGTGGAGAGGATTTTTGGGGCTCACCAGTGGAGTTGATTCTTGGGGCCCACCAATGGAGTTGATTCTAGGGCCCCACCAGTGGAGTTGATTCTTAGGGCCCTACTAGTGGAGTTGATTCTTGGAGCCCACCAGTGGAGTTGATTCTTGGGGACCACCAGTGGAGTCAATTCATGGGGCCCATCAGTGGAGCTGATTCTTGGGGCCCACCAGTGGAGATGATTCTTGAAGCCCACCAGTGGAGTTGATTCCTGGGCCCTACCAGTGGAGATGATTCTTGGGGCCCACCTTACAGCTACTGTACATGACTGCACAGGAGGAGACATAATTATACTGACAATTACATTTTTTTCTTCCCACATTCCACCCCACTTAGAATTTTTGCGGTTTCTTAGTACATTCTATAATATGGTCAGTGACACCATTCAAAAGAAAATCTTTTCCACAAAAACAAAAAGAAAAAAAGCACTGATACAACTATGTAGATGGAAAATTTAAAAAGTTTTGGCTTTGTGAAGGCGGGAGGAAAACATGAATGTGATGAAAAGAAAAGGCTTGGTCTTTAAGGGATTAATGGGAGGGGGTAATTTTTTTCTCCCCACCCTAAATGCAATTTAGCCTAGAAATGGCCCTGCTTGTCAACAAATGTACCCATGTACCCTATAGAATGAGTGGTGTAAGCATATGGGAATGCTGAGTGCCGGAGTATGGATCCTTTCTGTAAACCTTCCCTCAGGAAGAGGCGGCGCAGAGGAACGAGGAGACACCATTATTTCGTGATCATTATTTATTGAATGTAGCATCAGGACAAGGTGGAAGCTTTGATGTCCAAGGTCGGCTGTGACTGCGAGGCTCGGCACAGAGTGCACGTCACATGGCTCCATGATGAATCTCCTGCAGACGCCCCATGCCCAACTCAAAATATACAATGTTTTTGCAATTACTTTCCAAAGTCAGGAAAATTTCTCTGAATAAAAACCGTGATAAAAAAAGGGGCGCTCATTTTAGGGGGCCATTTAATTATGAGCAGATTTATCAGTGTTACACCAGGCTTGGGCCATAGATACAATGAAAAATATGGACTCCATATTGGAAAAAAGCAGGTGGGGGTTTCAGAGTCACAAAAGGCATGACTGACTTTTTTAAGTGAAGTTTTGGAAAAGAAAATCCCAGGTCTGACTTGTTGTTTTAACCCTTTGTTCTAACTCCTTCATAATACACAGTCACATTATTATGACTAATATCCAGAGTGACCGGTGTGTACTACGGTCAACACAGAAGCGGGAGTGACCGTAAGATATGGATCCGCCCGCATCCCACAGCTTTTGAGGGGCCTAAACCAACACCACCACCAGGGGGTCCCCCACTGCTGGAGGGGCCCCAGAGCCCAAAACCCCCATCCAGGCCCCCCACTGCGGGGGGTCCATAACCAACACCCCCCCAGGGGCCCCACACTGCTTGAGGGGGCCCTAGAGCCAACAAACCCCCATCCAGGGGGCCCCCCAGCTGCTGAGGGCCCCTAGACCAACACCACCATCCAGGGCCCCACACTCTGGAGGGCATAAGCCCCCCACCAGGGCCCCACAGCTGCTGGAGGACCATGAGCCAACACCACCCTCCAGGGGGCCCCAACTCTGGAGGGGCCATAGACCAACACCACCATCCAGGGCCCCACACTGCTGGAGGGCCCTGAGCCCAAAACCCCCCCCTCCGGAGCCCCCCACGCTGGGGGGTCCATAGAGCCAAACACCACCATCCAGGGGGCCCCCCAGCCTGGGAGGGCCATAGAGCCAACACCACCATCCCGGGGCTCCACAGCTGCTGGAGGGGCCATAGAGCCAAAACCACAAATCCCGGGGGCCCCCCAAGCTGCGGAGGGCCATAGGCCAACACACCATCCATTGGGGGAGGGGGAAAACCCCCCCGGGGCCCCCCTTTGGAGGGTCCATAACCAAAACCACCATCCCGGGGCCCCCCAGCTTCTGGAGGGTCCATAAGCCAACCCCACCCCCCCAGGGCCCCCCCAGCTGCGGGGGGCCTAGAGCCCAAAACCACCATCCAGGGGCCCCACCTGCTGGAGGGGCCCAAAGCCAACACCACCACCCCGGGCCCCCCTGTGGGGGGGCCATGGAGCCAACAACCCCCTCCAGGGGGCCCCCCACTCTGGAGGGCCATGAGCCCAAAACACCATCCAAGGGCCCCACAGCTTGGGGGCCCCCTAGGAAAAGGGGGGTCCCTAGAGCCAAAACCACCATCCAGGGGGCCCCCCAGCTGCGAGGGGCCTAGAGCCAAAACCCCCCTCCAGGGGGCCCCCACTGCGGAGGGTCCAAGACCAACCCCCCCCCATCCAGGGGGCCCCACACTCTGGGGGTCCTTGGCCAACACCACCCTCCAAGGGCCCCACAGCTGCTGGAGGGGCCATAAGCCCAACACCACACCCGGGCCCCCCCACTGCGGAGGGGCCATAGAGCCCAAAACCACCTCCAGGGGCTCCCACAGTGCGGGCCCCAAGGTCCCCGGGCTCCCACCGAGGGGCAAAACCCCACCCTCCAAAACCCCACCGCTGGAGGGTTTCCCAAAAAGCCAACACCACCATCCGGACCCTACACATGCCCTCGGTCTAAAGAATTAGGGCCTAGTATTTTTAATCTTGGCCTTTCTTTCCAAACCCAAATTTGGGCATCTCACCCTTTACTGTTGCATTGTCTTGCTGAAAGACCCATCCGCCCCCAAAAAAAAAAAGGGACAATCCATGTATGGGGGGTACAACCCGCAAAGAGGGACAAACCCCAAAATTGCTAAAAGTGCCTTTCACAGGGTGAGTACCCAGAGAATGCAACTAAAACCCCCCTGCTCATAAAGCTGCACCCGCCACTAGCCCTTTTGTTCTTCCAAAAATGGTTGCGATGTTGTTCTCTTTGTTTCTCACCTGGCACGCCAACATCCATCTGTCCAAGGAATTAAAAAATGTGACTTTTCAGAGGAGCCAACCCTTTGCCAATCAGCACAGGTCCAATTCCGAAACTGCAGGGAAAACTGCAGACTTTTCTGCCAATGCTGCTTGGTTAGGAGAGGTACAAATTTGGTATCACTGTAATCATAGCGACCTCCAGAATACAGATAACATGTCATTAATACTGAACAATAAACGCCATAAATGTGAAACCCCCCGCAAAAATTGCGCAATTGTGTTTTTTGTTTCACGTTCCAGCCCACGTAGAAATTTTGGGAATTCCCAGTATATTACATAGCAGTCTATAAGCTGATAATTTTGTTTAGCCCCATTGGCACAAAAAGGCGTCCCACCCCTGCCTTTAGGCTTGGTTACATATGGGTCAGTTCCCTCAGAAAGGACCCACGCCGAAAACCGATAGACCTTTGAAAAAGAATAAGGGGCTTCACGCCATTTTAGTCCTTGTGAAAAAAGTCCCCCTGGTGCCATTTTTTACCCTGCCCCCGAGGTGGAACCAAGCCCTTTAAAAAAAAAAATAGTGATGACCAAGGTTTTAACCTAATATACCAAGCAAACACAGTGGATTTAGGCTTTAGTTGTGGTCAGGAGCCCTGCGCAGAATTATATGTTGGTTTTGATTACACATTATCCAGTCCAGGTCTGTGGTAAGCCACATAGGTGAAGACCCAGGGCGGAAGAGCAGGGATCCAGGGCAGTCACTCTCAATGTTTTCCTATGGGAGAAAATGTTGTGTGACAATTGCAGAAGTTTGAGGAAAAAAGGAAAAAAAAACAGAGGGGGCGCACAATCGTGAAACTCTATTAAAAACTGGAAATGCAGTAAAAGAAGGGGGCAATTATGCTCACCTTATAGAGTTGTGCTGTTAATTTAGAGGCACACCTCTTGTACTCTCTTACAGCGCTCTCTTCTCGAGCCCGTTACATGGCAGCCGCAGGTCCCCGAATCCAAAAGCCAAACCGGCAGTAATGGGTATGAAATATGGAAATCCGAAAAAGAAAAGTCGACCTGGCACTCGTGGCAGAAGTAAACTTCAGCAGAGGCAACGGAGTGGTGTTTTTATAAAATATATTTTATTTTTAAAAATGCAAAGTATATACCTTCACAAAATAAAAAAAATATATAAAAGAACACTTTAAAACTTTACGCATTTCACGCCGTATACCGGCGCTTCCTCAGAAGTAGTGTACAGAAGAAAGCGGGAAAAGACGTACAATTTTAAAGAAATTTTGTTGTTGTCTTCTGATTCCTGAATAAAGAAAAAACCGCTTTTGGACGCTGGAGATCTGTTTCTTGTCATGGGTGCCGCTGCCCCTGCGGCCGTTCCCCTGTCTGCTGGGGCTTCGGCGCGGGCATCGCAGTCTCCCGCGGCCACTCTCGCTCCCACGCCGGCTCACTTACCTGGCCCCGCTCCAGTGCACGCCGCTCCTGTCCGTCCCGGCCGTCGTGCGCATGCCCGCCCCTAGCACGCGCGCGCGACAGCTGGACTAGATTTAAAGGGCCAGTGTCCCAGTAATTGGCTTATTGCCGGGCACTGGTCCTATATAAGGTATACGCCCCCAGCACTCGTTGCCAGATTGTTGGTGTGCTTAGAGTGAGTTTGGAGTGTCTTAGAGTCCATATTGCTTACCCGTGTACCAGTCCGTTCTGCTACGTTTCCTGACCTTGCCTGCTTGCCGCCTGCCCTGACCTTCTGCCCGTCTCTGACCACGAACCTCTGCTGCCTGCCCTGACCTTCTGCCTGTCCCCGACTACGCCTATGGATTACGATTCTGTGCCACGCAGTACCCTGGCCGCCTCCGCAAGCAAGTCCCGTCAGGGGTAACGACCTGGTAGCCTCACGCCGCAGCAAGTCCATCCCGCTTTGCGGCGGGCGCTGGTGAATACCGGGGGGGCTACTTAGACTCCGCTCCCTGGCGTGGCTTAACCATCATCGCTTGCGGTGGTCCAGTGAATCCACCGAACCCTTACAGTACAATCTGGCCATGGATTCCGCCAGGGTACCTCTGCCTGACCTTCGGGACGTTACGACGGCCGTCGCCCAGCAGAGCCAGCGTAATCGACCAGCTCGCGCCATGATCAGAACCTTGCGGCTCGTCTACCTCCGCCTGCGGCGGCTGCCGCCTCGCCAACACCAGTCCTCCTGCAGCCATGGCCCCTGCCCCCTGCACCGGGACCTTTTCTGCATCTGCCGCTCCCTTCTCGCTATGATGGAGACCCCAAGAAGTGCAGAGGTTTCATCAGCCAATGCTCCATACACATCGAGATGCTGGGACATCAGTTTCCTACAGAACGGGCAAAAGTGGCCTTCATTATTAGCCTCCTAACTGGCGAAGCTCTGGCCTGGGCCACTCCGCTGTGGGACCGAGGAGATCCACTAACGGCTAACCTGCAAGCCTTCCTCCAGGGGTTCCGAACTGTCTTTGAGGAACCCGGTCGCACCTCCTCTGCTGCCGCAGCTCTGCTCTGCCTCCGTCAAGGCGACTCCACGGTGGGACAGTACTCTGTGCAGTTCCGCACTTTAGCCTCGGCGTTAGACTGGAACAATGAGGCTCTGGTAGCAACTTTCTGGCAAGATCTCTCGGGACGCATTAAGACAGCTCGCGGTCGGGACCTCCCCTTCCTCACTGGACGAATTGATTCAGTTGGCCACCCGGATCGATATCCGTTTTGCCGAAAGACAACAAGAGCTCCGCCTCCACCGCGAGCCTACCCGACCACGCCGGCTACCTCGCTTAGCTCCTGTCATTCAATGCCCGCCGCTTCCTCCGCCAACGGTTCATGAGGACGAACCCATGCAGGTGGAAAGGGCACATCTGACCCAGGAGGAACGCTCACAGCGACTTTTTGAGGCAATTGTGTTCTACTGGGCGGTTTCCGGCCACTTCATTGGAGACTGTCCGGTGCGCCTGGGAAACTCCCGCACCTAGGGCTCGTAGGAGAGGCAACCCTGGGTGTCAGTGCGGCCTCTCCCCGTCTGACCATTCCAGTTCTTTGCGGAACTTCGCCGGACAGTACCTTCCAGGCCACCGCCTTCCTGGCTCGGGTCCGCTGGTAACTTTAAATCAGCCAGCCGGGTGCCCCCGTACCGGCTTCCAGTGATCCCCTGCAAAACCCATGTTCGTGTCTCTGTCAGTGGCGAATGCCTCAAGGATGCCATTTGGTTCTGCACTCCCGCCCCTCACCTTGGCAGATTGGCGCGCTTCATCAGGAAACATTTGAAACTACCTCGTACTGCCTCGTTCCTCTTCTGAGATCCTTCTGGGCCTTCCCTGGCTACAAGAGAAAGCGCCGACCCTAAACTGGAACACGGCGAGATTCCTTCTTTGGGGGCCCCCATGCCACTCACGTTGCCTTTTGGGGCGCTCTGCCAGCCCGTCGGTCTGCCTCTACTGAGCCTACGAATCTCTCCCAGGTCTCCCTTTGCTTCCTTACCGGGACTTCTCCGATGTGTTTTCTGAAAGACAGGCTGAAACTCTGCTCCTCACCGGCCCTTCGATTGCCCATGACCTGCAACCCGTACTACTCCTCCCCGAGGCAGAGTTAACCCGTTTTTCCTGCCCCCGGAGACAAAGGCCATGTCCGACTATATTCAAGAGAATCCCCGCAAAGGCTTATACGCAAGTCGTCCCCCGCCTGCAGGACCGGATTCTTCTTTGTAGAAAAGAAAGATGGAACCCTCCGGCCCTGTATCGATTATCGTGGCCTGAAAAAAAATAACCGTAAAGAATCGATACCCGCTGCCTTTGATCCGGAGCTATTTAAACTGCCTTCGTGGCGAAAAACATTTTTTCTAAACTGGGACCTCCGCGGTGCTTACAACTGATTCGGATCCGAAAGGTATGAGGGAAAACAGCCTTTAAACACCCCGATGGCCACTTCGAATATCTCATCATGCCATTTGGACCTGCAACGCCCCGGCTGTCTTCCAAAACTTCGTTAATGAATCTTCGGGATCTTCTATACGTCTGCTTATTGTTTTATCTAGATGACATTCTTATCTTTTTCTCCTGACCTAGAGACCTCCCGTCACCACGCCCCGCCAGGTGCTCAGACGTCTCCGAGACCACCAACTTATGCCAGTTGGAAGTGCCTGTTCGAGGCACCTCCCTGCCCTTTTAGGGTATATCGTGTTGGATAAAGGGTCTACAAATGGACCCGCCAAGCTCTCTGCAGTCCTGAAAGTGGCCCGTCCGGTGGCCTTCGGGCCATCCAGCGCTTTCAAGGCTTTGCCAATTATTACAGACAATTTACCCCACAGTCTCCTCTCTGGTGGCTCCAATGGTGGCCCTCATCAAGAAGGGTGGCGACCCCAAATCAGGGGCCTTCCGGGCCCAAGAGGCGTTTCAAACGTCTGAAACTGCGTTTGCCCCCTCCTGTTCTCTCTCGTCCGGACCCTCAGCGCCCGTTTGTTTTAGAGGTCGACGCCTCCTCTGTTGGGCCGTGCCCTTCTTCTTTAGAAACCCTCCTCGGGGAAGTTGCAGACGTGTGGATTCTTCTCCAAAACCTTCATCCTGCTGAACGCAATTACACTATCGGTGATCGGGAGTTCTTGCCATAAAGTTGGCCCTAGAGGAGTGGCGCCACTTGCTGGAGGGGGCTCGCCATCCCATAGAATCTACACGGACATAAGAATCTTCTCTATTTACAATCTCTCAGCGATTGAATCCAGTCAAGCCAATGGTCGCTTTCTTCGCCGTTTTAATTTCTTCTTACACTTCCGACCGGCTGAAAAAAACCCTCAAGGCGGACGCTCTCCCCTAGATCCTCCGCACGGTGGCTTGGAGCCCCCCTGCAGCACATCATCCCCCCGGAAAAGGCTTCTTTCGGCAGCTCCTGTAGACCTTCAACAGTTACCTCCTGGGAAGACCTATGTCCATCCTGCTTTGCGGCCTCGTATCCTTAAATGGGGACATTCTTCTCGAACAGCTGGTCCCTCCTGGGATTCAAATCCCTACAACTCATCTCGAGATACTATTGGTGGGCCCCCCCTCGCGCAGGACGTTAGGGATTTTTTCCTAGCCTGTACCTCCCGTGCCGGAACAAAGTTCCTCGCCTCAGACCCGCGGGTCTGCTTCAGCCTCTCCCGTGCCAGAGAAACCTTGGTCCCATATTGCTATGGATTTTTGTCACCGACCTCCGGCCTCCTCCGGAAACACGGTCCATTTTGGGTGGGGGTGGACAGATTTTCTAAAATGGCTCATTTTGTGCCCCTGCCCGGGTTACCCTCGGCACCCCAGTTAGCCCAGCTATTCTTCCACCACATCTTTCGGCTACACGGGCTCCCTTTTCACATCATCTCTGATAGGGGAGTCCAGTTTGTATCTAATTCTGGCGGGCTCTGTTTTACTCAGTTTCGGGCCGCTGGACTTTTCATCGGCGTACCACCCACAGACCAACGGGCAGGGGGAGAGAGTCAACCAAGTCTTAGGCACTTATCTGCGACATTTTGTGTCTGCCCGTCAGGATAACTGTCTGACCTTCTCCCCTGGGGGAAGTCTCATATATTTTCCCCAGACACGAGTCCGCTAGAGCCGCCCCCTTTTTTAAATTTTATTTGGGTTACATCCCCGCCCGCCTCTCCCCTAGCCGTTTCGTGTTTACGTTCCTGCCGTGGATGGGCCCCAAATACGAACATCAAGTCACTCTGGCAGGTCACTCGCCAGGCCTCTTCAGGCTTCCACTGGTACTAAAGGCAAGCCGATAGGTACCGGAGGACCTCCCCCCGTATTTAAGCCAGGTGATAGGGTGTGGCTATCAGCCAATACATCCGTTTCAAGGTACCCCCGCTACAAGTTGGGCCCTAAATATTTGGGCCCCTTTTGTGTACTTCGTCAGCTTAACCCGGTTCCTACAAGCTCCGCTTGCCTCCCACTCTGCGTTCCCGAACGCCTTCCATGTCTCGCTCCTCAAGCCTGTGGTGCTGAATCGCTTCTCCCGTGGGTCTGTCTCGCCTTTTCCTGTGGCCAATCGGATAAAATCTTTGAGGGCAAGGAGGTGCTGGCGCAGAAGACAATGAGGGGGAAGCGGTTCTTTCTCATCGACTGGAAGGGGGTTTGGGCCAGAGGAAACGTTCGTGGGAACCGGAAGGCAATTGTCACCAGATCTCCTGGTTAGGTTCAAAAAAAAGAGGGGGAGACCTAAGGGGGGGGGGGGGGGGGGGGTAAATGTAATGGCGGCTGCAGGCGCCGCTGCCCCTGCGCCGTTCCCCTGCCTGCTGGGCTTCGGCGCGGGCAAACGCGGGCCACCCGGGGGCCACCCTCGCCCCCCGCGGCTCCTTACCTGGCCCCGCTCCAGTGACGCGCTCCGTCCGTCCCGGCTGTGCGCATGCCGCCCCTAGCGCGCGCGCACGGCTGGTCTAGATTTAAAGGGCCAGTGTCCCGGTAATTGGCTTAATTGCCGGGCACTGGTCCTATATAAGGTAATACGCCCCCAGCACTCGTTGCCAGATTGTTGGTGTGCTTAGAGTGAGTTTGGAAATGTCCTTAGAGTCCGTATGCTTACCCGTGTACCAGTCTGTTCCGCTACGTTTTCCTGCCTTCGCCCTTTTTCCCCTTGCCCGACCTGCCCCGCCCCGACCTCCCGCAGTCTCTGACCACGAACCTCTGCCGCCTGCCCTGACCTTCTGCCTGTCCCCGACTAGCCTTGGATTACGATTCTGTACCACGCGTACCCCGGCGCCCCCCGCAGGCAAGTCACGTCAGGGGTAAGACCTTGTAGCCTCACCCCCGAGCAAGTCCATCCCGCTTTGCGGCGGGCTCTGGTGAAAACCGGGGGCTACTTAGATTCCGGTCCCTGGCGTGGCTTAACTATCATCGCTTGCGGTGGTCCGGCGGATCCACCGAACCCTTACATTTCTTCTATAATTTAAAAGAACTATTACACTTTCATTGGTCACAGTGAATGTCAATCAAATACATAAATCACATGTAACTTTTTGGGTAAATTGACCAATAGGGAACCGGGGCGGGTACTTTAATTGCAGAAGTTTCAACATAGTTGGAATGATTGATCTCATTGCAACCTGTAGGATCTTCCCTCTCTGTAGGAAAATACTGAGACTGTATTGCAAGCTGGGCTGATGCCATGATTTTAGCGCAATTTCAGAGTTACCAAATAATGTTGTAGAACCTTTTATATTCAGTGTTGTACCAAGGTGGATGCCAGAGTGTGGAATGAGGGGGGTGGGTGATGGGGAGGGTTTGGAAGGGTGGTCTACCTCCGTCGGCACTGAGTTTGGCCTGGCACTGTAGACTTCCATGCATCTTGCAGCATCCTACGTCGCTAGGATGGTGCAGGCTTAGCTGTGCCTGCACCTTATGCTTCTGCGCCAGCAACCAGGAATCCCAGGCCATTGATACCAGGCAATTAACTCCCTATATGCCACAGTACATAGAGTCCACATTATTTTGGCAGTTAACAAAGGGAGGGGCGAACCTGCAATGCAGGTCTGCCACATACCAGAGCCTATCAGAACCTACCCGTGTTTCCCCGAAAATAAGACACCCCCGAAAATAAGACATGGTGCGTTTTTTTTCAAACTTCCCAATATAAGGCGTCCCCTGAAAATAAGACATAGCAGAAGTCATTGCTGCAGCTCCCCATACACAGGGCCGTCCCTAAGGGTAGGCAGAGAGAAAGGTGGGGGAGGGTGGTTGTTCCCAAGCCCTGCCCACCCCGAGAAACAGCCCTGGGACATATTGTCTTAGCAGAGGGATGAAGGACCTGTGCAGGGAGGTCATGTGACTGTGATGTCACCACAGGTCCCGAACATCCCAGGAGAGGAGACAGAAAGTACATGTAAGTAATAGAGGGAAGAGGGGGAGAACAGAGCAATGATACTGACACACACACATCTCACAGGATGGCTGATGGGGCATGCTGGAACTTCTAGTTCTACAAGTCCCAGCATGTCACATTTGCCATCCTTTGAGATAAGTCACTGCAGCTGCCATAAAATTTCCTTTACATACATATATCCTATGGTTTGTGACTCTAAACTTTAAGATATTTATATGTATAAACACATACTATACATAGCATGCTATAATTTTTTTTCCATATTCAAAGAAGTAATTTTATTAATAAATGCAATCAGCAGTACAAGAGAAAATAGAAATAATGCAACAGTCCTTTCTGTAATTCACATCTAGTAGAATAGACATAGAAATTTCTATTAACTTTTTTAAATGGCTTAATATAACCTCATGAAATAACACAATGCTCCAGCATGCTATAATTTATTTGTGGAAAAATAAGACATCCCCTGAAAATAAGACATAGTGCATCTTTAGGAGCAAAAATTAATATAAGACGCTGTCTTATTTTCGGGGAAACAGGGTATTAGAGTCCAGTAGGCGACCAGTACAATACATAGCAATACAGTAATACGTTGCTATGCATTGTAAAAGCACTCTCATAGTGTAGTCCGATCAGGGGCGTAACTACCGGGGTAGCAGGGGTAGCAGTTGCTACGGGGCCTCTGCGCTTAGGGGGGCCCCGGGGAAGCTGCTACTGCGTCCGCTAACCCGGTAATGCCGCTCCTGGGCCCGCCGGCAGTGAACTTAACAGTTCACTGCGGCGTGCGGGGAGCTGCGGGGCCCAGCGCTTACTCCCTCTGAACGCCCGGGTCCCCCGGCCCGAGCGTTCAGAGGCAGCGCTGCTCGGTAGTAGCAGGACGGAGCGGCGATCGCTCCGCTCTGTTACTTCCCCCTTCCGGCCCTCTGTGGTCACGTGGGCGCGCGCGGTGACGTCACATCACCGCGCCACCCACGCTCAGCGCAGAGGCTGCAGGGAGAGCAGCAAAGCGGAGCAAGCGGCGCATCGGGGGAGCGTGGACCGAGGTGAGTAAGTGATTTCTTATTTTACTTACACCATATGCCTGCCTATACCCCCCCATATGCCTGCCATGCATTACCCCCCCATAATGCTGCCTATACCCCCCCATATGCCAGCACAATACCCCCCCATATCCCTGCCTATTCCCCCCATATGCCTGCCTATACCCCCGCATATGCCTGCCTATACCCCCGCATATGCCTGCCTATAGCCCCCCCATATGCCTGCCTATACCCCCGCATATGCCTGCCTATACCCCCGCATATGCCTGCCTATACCCCCCCATATGCCAGCCTATACCCCCATATGCCTGCCTATACCACCCATATGCCGCCTATACCCCCCCATATGCCTGCCTATAGCCCCCATATGCCTGCCTATACCCCCCATATGCCTGCCTATAAACCCCATATGCCTGCCTATACCCTCCCATATGCCTGCCTATACCCCCCCATATTGCCTGCCTATACCCCCCATCTGCCTGCCTGTACCCCCCATATCCCTGCCTATACCCCCCAATATGCCTGCCTATACAGCCCCATATTCCTGCCTATACCCCCCATATGCCTGCCTATACCCCCCATATGCCTGCCTATACCCCACCCATATGCCTGCCTGCCTATACAGCTCCCTATATAGCCAGGGGGGCAGGTGCTGGAAAAGTCAGGATTCTAAGATATTTGTGTCTAAACCTGCAGGGACAAGTGGTCATGAGAAGTCATCATGAAGGTCTGGACCGGATGCAGAACAAAAGAGAAAGTCAATGACTGGTCAGATAAACGTCACCTGTGAGTCACAAGATGTAACTGCACTGTAATCAATTATGTGTCTGCACAGGCTGTGTACACTGCTATCTACCACTATATGGTCACTGTATGGGGGTAATATACAGTCTGCAGAGCCTGTGTACACTGGTGTCTACCACTATATGTCACTGTATGGAGGTAATATACAGTCTGCAGAGCCTGTGTACACTGGTGTCTACCACTATATGGTCACTGGATGGTGGTTATATACAGTCTGCAGAGCCTGAGTACACTGGTGTCTACCACTATATGGTCACTGTATGGAGAGGTAATATACAGTCTGCAGAGCCTGTGTAACACTGTGTAATATATGCACTATATATGGTACTATATATATATATATTATTATTATTATTATTAGACAGTATTGGTCTTTGTAGACTGATCAGTAATAGTGTAGGGGTATTATTCAGTCACTATGTGGTGGTAATTTCTGGTCGTGTTCTGGTGGTATAATCAAGTCCATATGTAGTAGGGTTATTGGTAATATTAGTCTTGGTATAGTGGGATTTGTTTGGTAGCAGTATGATGGTGATATGTATGGTGAGGTATTTGCCCCTTGTATTATCTACATTATCTAACAGCATGTCCTGGTACATGGTCGTGGTCAGGGAGGTGGGCGAGGGGGGGGGGGGCCCATCCAAAAGTTTGCTTTGGGGCCCTGGCTTCTCTAATTTCGCCCCTGAGTCCGATATTGGGAGTATCCCCACCCTTGTTTGAACTTGACAGACATACTGGGCGACGTACGAAAATTGGCGTCGCTGCAGCAGATTTTAGACGCATTTAGTCAGTCTAAAATGCATCTGATAGTCCGATCACCTAAAAAAATCTGGCGTCTGCTATACCTTGCATAGTAAACTTAATGTACCTAAGAAGGCGCATTGCACAATCGAGGCTCTAGGGAAGAGAGTTCATTCTCTGGTGTCACCAACTGGAGGTAGTGTCCCTTGTAGTCCTATCTGACTCATTAAAGAGCCTTGAAATATTACTGGGAATTTAAGTCAAACTAATAACTTTTAAGGTTTTTTTTTCTTGTTCTTCAATAGTGCAGAGCAGGTTCTAGCTGGGTAGGAGTCTTTAATATAACTCTAGAGGGGTAAAATTTCTCCTTAAGCACCATAAAGGTTTAGGGAGATATATATACCATGCAATGCTTTCTGGGAAACGTACAAAAATTGGCGTCGCTGCAGCAGATTTTAGACGCATTTAATCAGTGTAAAATGCATCTGATAGTACGATCATCTCAAAAATCTGGCGTCTGCCATACCTTGCATAGTAAAATTAATGCACCTAAAAAGGTGCATTGCACACTCGAGGCACATAGCGTATCTTGCTAGTGTATGTAATGTGCCCATTGAGGCGCATTGTGTTACGGAGGCGCATAACGTATCGTTCCTACTATATTTAATGTAGGCGTATTAAAATGTGTCGTGCCCGGAGTATAATGCGCCTAGTTTTGGTGTATTACAGTTCATTTATATTGAGAAAATGGCATCAAAAGTTTTTTTGGGTGCAAAATACACCAAAATGATGACGCATTCGTACTGGGACATGTCACCCACTGTCTGTCTTTTTCTACCGTATATGAAAGAAAAAAAGAAAAGACAAGTGCTCCCTGGTGCAATACGTTCCTTATGTTACTGTTTTAGGGTAATAAAGATGAAATTCTATTCACAGTATGCTCACCTATTTCAGTTGTGCATATGGTTTATTTATTTTAGTTTAAACATTTTTTATGTATTGCTTTTTACTTTTTTATATATATAGTTACATGGTTAATGCAGTTGAAAAAAGGGTTGCTGGATACCTTCAGGTTCTCCAATGATCTGAATAGGCGCTGGTCGACAAGATCCATGTGTTCTGGAATCACAGCGCAGGTCTCTTTCCAATAATTGAACAATCAATAATTTATTTGCAACAACGCGTTTCGTGATAAACACTTCGTCAGGTTCTTTGATTCCAGAACACGTTGATCTTGTCGACCAGTGCCCGATCAGATCATTGGAGAACTTGAAGATATCCAGCAACCCTTTTTTCTTTTTCAACACAGCTTTATTAGCAGTCATGGAATAAACAGCATTACAAAGGCAAAATTAAAATTTTATACACAGTCCGAAATAAATCGACTAAAAGATGTTTTCCAATATACCAGCTGGTTTTTGAAAGAATCACTAGTGGGGACATTGGGAAGACTGCAATCCTCCACATGAATAAATGGGGTAACATATATATTGACTGTTATAGACATATGAACACGTATGAATATGAGACATATGAATTACTTTTCACTCTAGTTTTGTGGGTTAGTGTACAGGAAAATTACAAATATTATGTAATCCTGGCTGGTTATGTTAATGTTTAGGTTTTTATTATATTTATGCATGATGTGGATTGTGAACTGTAAATTACTTTCTTCCTCATACTAAATTGACTCTTTAGCAAACTTTACTTCACCATATGAAAACCAACAAGTGTACCTAAAAAGAGTCGGACTCAATATGCTGGTTACACAGTCTTTAATTAATATCTCTTAATTACATAGCGATTACAGTTCATCCAATATATTTGGAAAAGGTTGGTACGTGCTGTTTGTCAAATAATAGTTGTACTGGTTACTGTACTGTTTTTATATGGTATGGTATGCTGCCTTTATTCTGATGTACCAAATAAAATATATTTTAAAAAAAAAGGGCAAAATTAAACCAGTAGACATATATCATGTAGATGTAAGGCAAACATATTAACAAGGCCAATAGGTCATTTCTCAGGGCCATATACTAGTAAGAAGGGAGGATAAGACATAGGGGAGGAAAGAGAGGAGAAAAAAAATGGGGGGGGGGGGGGGTGGAAAAGGGAGGGAAGGGCTTGAAATAAGAAATTAACAAAACAAACACATCCTACCATGAAGATAAAATGACCAAAGAGTACACAAAGCGTTATTGCCCTATTGTATCACTTTGCAATGGTGGTGCAGTAAAGTGTATCAGAAAAACACTAAAATAAAGAACAGATTTCAAGATGAACAGTTTAAACAGTTACCCGCAGCCCGCTCGGACTCGGCCCGGCCGGACCCCACCGCCAACACATCAGCATGAAAAAAAATACTGTTTTCAATTGTGACACATAAGTCCCCTGGTTCTAAGCGCTAAGCCTCAGAAGGTCAAGCAAAAGTGCGATACTCCGGAGAGGAAGTGAACAATGTCCATTCCCTCCACGTCTGCAGGTACCGACCCATAGAATGGATTTGGTCCGCTCGTATCTCCTCCATCCTTTGTAAGCAGAAGATCTCTTTAAACCATTCCGCTATTGTCGGCGGTTGAGTGGATCTCCATTTCCTCGGAATGAGGGCTTTCGCCGCAATCAATAGGAACAGCAACAGGCTTCCCTTGAGAGCACGCATAGGCATAGGGAGAATAAGGAGGAGTAGAGTCGAGGGATCATCCTGCAATTTGTAACCTGTGATAACCTCCACTAACTCAATGATTTTAGTCCAAAACGGACGAAGCTCATCGCACCCCCACCAAATATGGGACATGGTGCCAGGCGCTAATCCACACCTCCAACACGTGGAAGGGACCTGAGGATAAAAAGAATGCAGAAGCGCAGGCACCCTATACCACCTTGTCAAATCTTTGTAGTTAAAGGGGTTGTCTCGCTACAAAGAATAGCTTTCAAATTGTAGGGAACACAAAATAAAGACATTTTCCAAATATATTGCTTTGTTCCTCTGTTTTCCCTAAGGAGATACAAGTGAATTTATGACCTCCCTGGCTATTTCAGTTCCCTCAGTAACTGACCTGTAAACAATTCTCCCCCTGCTGTTTGTTCAATGAGATAACAGTGAGTGAGGTCATCACACAGGTCTCAGCAGTGTCCTGTGCTGCTCAGCAGTAAAAAGCTTGATTTATGTAAAATAAACAGAACTGTAATTAGGGCTTTTGTTTTGGGGATCAGATAAGAAGTCCTGTTAGTAGTTTGAGAAGCTAATCTGATCTAATTAGCATCTGAAAGCACAGCACAGCATGGAGCTGTACAAGCATGCAGCTTATGCAAATGAGTCAGTCTGAACCAGGAAGTGACAGAGTATTTCATTCATGCATTCTCTGAAACTCTGAAGGGAGACAACTCCTTTAAGCTCCTGAAGTCTACATGAGACAGAGGCTTTATGTGCCAAGACACAAGCCTAGCTCCACTCATCTGCCTGAAGCGAGCACCCTAACTCCTTCTCCCAGCTAGTCTGGAAGGCTGGCGACTGCGCAGTCTGACCATCCAACAGCAGTCGATATATTGTTGATATCAAGTGGCTGGGCGGATGCTGTTGCACACAAAGTGCCTCAAACCTAGTCAGGGGCCTAGTCAATTCTAATTTATCCTTCATTACATTGAAACAATTTCTGATTTGCATATATTGAAGCCATATATTAGGGGACCTGAACTGCACAGGGACACAATCCTCATACTTTTTAAAGAAGCACGAAGTAACAAGGTCCCTAAAGGTAGCCGGGGCCAGGAGCTGGTCATCCCTAAACAGTAAGCAGGGCGCCGTGACAACTAAAGAGGAGTTGCCCCTCAACGGAGTAAGTGGGTTATTCGGAGCAAAAAGATGGTGTTGTCGACCAAACAAATTGAAAACCCACGACGTGATTTGTGTCACATAGGGCAGCTGGGAAAACGCACACTTTAGACGGGAGGCCTCAAGCCAAGGAACTGACGACAAGAACATACCACACATTTCCTCCTCCATCCGCACCCACCAGCAACCCTTTTTTCAACCGTATTAACTATGTAACTATATATAAAAAAGTAAAAAGCAAATACTAAAATAAATAAATAAAAACACAAAACTCCTGATTTAACATTTGAAGAAAACACTTTATTTTGTAAAAATTTTTTTTTTTTACATATTTAGTTATTGCGGCATCAGTAACAATCCAATGTATAAAATTATTGTGTTATTTAACCAGAAAGGTGACAGCCGTAGGCATCAAGAACTCTAGCTACACCACTGTTAATACTCCATGGCTTCTGTAAAGTGTGATGAAATACTAAAGCTGTGATGTGTGCGTCGAAATTATTCTATCTCATGCAGGCGTCCTATAGTCTGTGTCCCTTTTATGTATGCTTCACCTGTCCATGACTAATATATATATATATATATAAATTAAAAAATCATATATTTTTTGTTTACACCTCCAGCCCCAAAAAACCTTTTAACAAAGTAAACATGGGTGCACGCTGTTGTGGCTGTAATCTAAATACACAGAACAATATCAGCAGCACACAAAATTAGAATACGTTGAAAAAAACAAACAAAAAAAAACCATTCCTGCTTTAAAAAAACACGAAAGTTTTTTGAGGTTCTTAGTTCACACTTTTGCGCAAAACTGCTTAAGCCCACCTTCGACTTCAACGAGACCTCAAATGCAGATGGGTCCTACACTACGTTACACTAACGCTATATTTCTAAAAAAAAAAAAAAAAAAAAAAAAACATTCCTGCTTTGTTTTTCTGTTTGTTTTTTTTTTCAACGTATTCTAATATAGTGTGCTGCTGATATTGTTCTGTGTATTTAGATTACAGCCACAACAGCGTGCACCCATGTTTACTTTGTTAAAAGGTTTTTTGGAGGTGCTGAACCAAATATTGTTTTTGAATTGTATATAGGGGGGACGGGCTGCCTCCATCTTGGTTTTTTGCACTCCATCCATCCTCACAGGCTTTTAAATCAGTGCAGTGTATTTAGTAGCTGGTGCCTTCACATTCTGAAAGGTAGGTCTGGACCGGCCATAGAGAAATATAATGTTAGTGTAGGACCCACCTGCATTTGAGGTCTCGTTGAAGTCGAAGGTGGGCTTAAGCTTTTTTGCGCAAAAGTGTGAAGTAAGAACCTCAAAAATCGTTCGTGTTTTTTTAAAGCAGGAATGTTTTGGTTTTTTTCAACATATTCTAATTTTGTGTGCTGAAACTTTATATTTATTCTATATATATATATATATAAAATATATATATAATATAAAATATATATATATATATATATATATACGTATATATATATCTGATGAACATAGTACTGTACCTCCATAGAGGAATCTAACAGAAAAAAAAAATTTTTTAATTCATGGATTCTCCAGTGAAAAATCAGACAGGAATCAACTGCAAAATCCAAAATGTTAATTGCATATTTCGTTTTAGGGATATAAAGCTTCTCCTTTAGAAGAACATTAAAAGGTATATGGAGACTTCTTGGCCATGCAATGCTCCCTGTGAAAATAGAATATGCAAATAAGCTTTAGAGAAGGAAGCTCAGTCTCTGGTGTCACCTATTGGAGGTAGCATCCCTTGCAGTCCTATCTAACCCATTAAAGAACATTGAAATATGACTGGGAATTTAAGAAAAGCCAGTAACTCCTTCATCCGGAGAAGTCTCCCATCGGCAGACAACTGTTTGCCCCTTGTCAGTGAAAGGCAGAGTTCTGGCTGCCTGGGTGAGAGGCCTTCAATATAGCTCTAGAGAGTAAAGTTTCTCCTAAAAGGGGTCCTCCCATATCACACTTTGTGAAAGTCTGATAGGTGGAGTTCCCACCTCTGGGATCCTCACCTACCTTGAGAACAGGCTCCCAAAGGTATGAATTCAGAACGAAGAGTCGGTCGCTCTTGCGCACAACCCTCCCTTCTGTTCTTTGGGAGTTCTAGGCTACAGCCAAACACTAAGACCCCCTAAAACCAAATTTGGAATTGTGCACAATTTTCGACCACCTTTTTTGAACAGAATTTCCCAAAAGGCATTAAAGTAAAGATTAACACCCCTTTAAGAAGCGCACAATAAAGGTGTAAGGAGACTTATAGACCATGCACTGCTCCCTGCTAAAATAGTATGTGCAAATAAGCTCTAGGGAAGAGAGTTCATTCACTGGTGTCACCAACTGGAGGTAGCTCCCTTGAAAACCCAAAATCGACCCTTAAAGACCTTAAAAAAAATTACGGGGGAATTTAAAGGGGTTTTTGCCACGATCTAAAGTTGACGTGGGATCCTCTAAAATGGGTATTTAAACACTTTTTAAATATATGCACAAAAAAATGAAGCCTCTGAGAGCAAAAGCCCTTTTCCCACATTTCCTTTTTTGACAATTTCATAACACAACCAGGGGCTTACGGGGGGGTATTTGGGCCCCACTTTCATTTTTTGCAAATTATTGAGGGAACATGAACCAGCTTTGAAGGGAAAATGGGGAGAAAGACTCGTCTTTTGTAAGAAATCCATGTTGTAATGAATTTCTAGTAAACTCAGAACACCTGGGTCTTTTTCCCCCCCCTCCCTCTTGTCCTCAGCCCCTTTTTGAAGAAAGAAAAACCCTCTGACTTATCTTCTCTCCTGAGAAAAAGAGGGAAAAAAAAAGGCATACAGCTTTTGCAAATACATTTCTCCTCTGTGATTAGCAAAACAATTTTCCCAAAATACAAGCTGAGTATCAGGAACTGCGGGGTGTGGACAGACATCACAGAGGAGGCACTTGTTTTTTAAACACAAAAAAAACCCAAACCCCCCCTTATTCAACCTCAAAAGGGGGGGTATCCCCCGTTTTTTAGGAACTCAATTTGGGAAAACCCCTTTTAAAAAAAAGCTAATTACTTTTAAGGTTTTTTTTTGCTCTACAACAGTGCAGAGCAGGTTCTAGCTGGATAGGGGTCCTTAATATAACTCTATAGGGGTAAAATGTCATCTTAAGGGGAGCACTATAAAGGTTTTGGAATATAAACACATTTTTGGAAAATAAATAACTTTAGAGAAGAAGCTTTTCTCTGGGTTT
>JAODAL010018358.1:0-75013 GCA_025379985.1 Phyllomedusa bahiana
AGGTTTTTTGGTTTGGGGAGGGGGGAATTAGAAAGGGGAGATAGGAAAGGGGGAAAGTGATGAGAGGGAAGAATGGAGGGTTTTTTGATGGGGAAAGGAGAGTGAAAGGGGTGTTAGGAGGGAGGATTAAAGGGGGAGGGGAGAGGATGATGGGGATTGAAGGATTTGGAGGGTGAAAAAAGATTGGGGAGGGAATGGGGGATGTTTAGGGGGTGATTTTGAGAGGTTTGAAAAGGAGGGGATGTTAGGGGTGGGAAAGGGGAGAAAGAAGGGAAGGTGTGATGGGAAAGGGGTGGTTTTAGGGAAAATTGGAAAAAAGGGGGGAGAGGAATTTTATGAATGGAGAGGGAAATTGTTTTTGGGAGATGTGATGAGGGTTGGGGATGTGAGAGGGTTTGGGGGAAATGTCGATGATGGTTTGAGATATGAAATTTTGGGAGGATGTGGATAATGGATGGGATATGAGATTTGGTGGATGGGGAATGAGGGTTGGAATGTGGGTGTTGGAATTTTGGGGGTGAGGGTTGGAATGTGAGATGTTGAGGGTGTGGATGATGGATGGGATATAGGTTTTTGGAAAGGTTGGTTGATGGATAGATATGAAAAGTTGGAGATTTTGGGAAATGGGGTTGGGATGTGAGGTGTTGGAGGATGTGGATGAGGGATGGGATATGAGGTGGGGGGGAGAGGGGGGTTGAGGGTTTTGGGGATGGGGAATTTTGGAGCATGGGGGAAAAAGGTTGGATGGGGAGAGGGTTGGGGGGATGTGGATGATGGTTGGGATGTGAGATGTTGGAGGATGTCGATGATGGATGAGATATGAAATGTTGGAGGATGTGGATGATGGATGGGATATGAGATGTTGGAGGATGCGGATGATGGTTGGAATGTGAGGTGTTGGAGAGTTTGGGTGATGGTTGGAATGTGAGATGTTGATGGATGTGGATGATGGATGGGATATGAGATGTTGGAGGATGTGGATGATGGATGGGATATGAGATGTTGGAGAGTTTGGATGATGGTTGGGATATGAGATGTTGGAGGATGTGGATGATGGTTGGGATGTGAGATGTTGGAGGATGTGGATGATGGATGAGATATGAGGTGTTGGAGAGTTTGGGTGATGGTTGGGATGTGAGATGTTGGAGGATGTGGATGATGGTTGGGATGTGAGATGTTGGAGGATGTGGATGATGGATGGGATATGAGATGTTGGAGGATGTGGATGATGGTTGGGATGTGAGATGTTGGAGGATGTGGATGATGGATGGGATATGAGATGTTGGAGGATGTGGATGATGGATGGGATATGAGATGTTGGAGGATGTGGTTTTGGGTTGGGGATTTTAGATTTTGGGAAAGGCTTTGGATGATGGTTGGGATGTGAGATGTTGGAGGATGTGGATGATGGATGAGATATGAGGTGTTGGAGGGGGGGGGTTTGGGGTGATGTTGGGAAGCGGATTTTTGGAGCAGGGGGGATGAGGGTTTGGGGATGTGAGATGCTGGGGGAGGGTTTTTTAATGATGGATGGGATATGAGATGTTGGAGGGTTTGGATGATGGATGGGATATGAGATGTTGAGGGTTTGTATGATGGATGGGATATGAGATGTTGGAGGGTTTGGATGATGGATGGGATATGAGATGTTGGAGGGTTTGGATGATGGATGGGATATGAGATGTTGGAGGATGTGGATGATGGATGGGATATGAGATGTTGGAGGATGTGGATGATGGATGGGATATGAGATGTTGGAGGATGTGGATGATGGATGGGATATGAGATGTTGGAGGGTTTGGATGATGGATGGGATATGAGATGTTGGAGGGTTTGGATGATGGATGGGATATGAGATGTTGGAGGATGTGGATGATGGATGGGATATGAGATGTTGGAGAGTTTGGATGATGGTTGGGATATGAGATGTTGAGGGTTTGTATGATGGATGGGATATGAGATTTTGGAGGGTTTGGATGATGGATGGGATGTGAAAATTGGGGAGGATGGGGGATGTTTGGTTGGGATATGAGATGTTGGAGGATGTGGATGATGGATGAGATATGAGGTGTTGGATGATTTGGTTAATGGATTGGATATACACGTTGAATCAACAGCTTTCCAAACTTATGCAAAAGGGATAATTCTTTATTCAAAACATGTGACATTTCCATTCAGGAACAATATTGATGGTGACATTCAAATACCCGCATGACGTTCTGGTCATAAAGACCTCAGAGATGATATCAGTACTTTATGGCCACAGTAATAGCACAGAAAAGCGGCCCTCCTACTGTAGAATGTTTGTATTGAGGAATTACGTTGGTCGCTATTGCACTAACCTGGTAGTGTCGCACAAGTCAGGAGGTGCAGCTCTCCACAAGCCTTTAGTCAATAGTCTCTGCAGCCGCATCTCCTCCTTCGACTCCGCAGGTAATGGGCTCTGGAGTCTAGTTGTTTGAAATGTGTACGTACTGAGCACTTACATAATAGAGGGATAAACGGTGCTGGACCTATATGAGGTGGTAATGCTCTGCAGCGTCGGAGAGGAGTCCGCTCACAGTGGAAGGGATATGATCAGTACAGTTATAGCAGCACGAAATGCATCCCTGGTGGTAATGCTCTGCAGCGTCAGGGAGGAGACCGCTCACAGTGGAAGAGATATCATCAGTATAGTTATAGCAGCACTTGTAGGTAATCTGATACAAGGGTCATTCAGAGAAGGTGTGAACAGAGGTGTGACTGTAACCAGAACTGAATGACACCTGGTTACAGTGAGCAACAGGTCACTTAGGCAGCCGCAAACTAGGAGGAACCATCCCTCTAGTTGGAGGATTTCAAAGCCAGGGAAGTAAAAAGCAATGAAACCAGAGCGATGTGTCCATGTCTCACGGCGCGGACACCTCCTCCCATAATCATGTAATAATCAGGATCGCTGTGACCGTTGTTAGACAATGATCAGGGCGTCCGGCAATGTCCAGGGACCAGCACTGAAGAGAGGTGGATGAGGGACAGAACTTATGAAAGCGAACAATTCAGTCTTGTGATTGATTGATGTTTTCTATGACCTAAAACTCACTCTCTTAAATATAACAAAATTCATAACTGCAAAAAGGGATTTGATGAAATAAGATGAAAGGAAATAGAAAGAACTCATAGAAGTGAGGGAGAAAAGTCGGAAAGAAATCAGAAGACACTCGTATCGCCGGCCACAGCCGTAGAGAGGGAGGAGAGCTGGGACAGGTGATGGTGGAGAGTTTGGTAGGTTGGCTACGTGGGATAGGAGATGCTCTCAGATTTGATTGGTAGGTTTGGTTGGTAGGTTGTCTAGGTGGGTACGATTGTAGATCATTTGGCAGGTGGGATATGAGATGCTATGAGGTTTGGTTGGTAGGTTTGCTAGGTGGGTATGATATGTAGATGGGTTTGCAGGTGGCATATGCAATTCTGTAAGATTTGGTTGGTAGGTTGGCTTGGTGGGTATGAGATGTAGATGGTTTGGCAGGGTGGGATATGAGATGCTGTGAGGTTTGGTTGGTAGGTTGGCTAGGTGGGTATGTGATGTAGATGGGTTTGCAGGGGGCATATGAAATTCTGTAAGATTTGGTTGGTAGGTTGTCTAGGTGGGTACGAGTTGTAGACAGTTTGACAGGGGGAATATGAAATGCGGTGAGATTTGGTTGGTAGGATGGCTTGGTGGGTACGAGTTGTAGAAAGTTTGACAGGCGGGGTAGGGAATGCTGGGAGATTTGGGTGGTAGGATGGCGTGGTGGATATGAGCTGGAGCTGGTTGGCTTGGTTGGTATGAGATGTAGGTAGTTGGCTTGGTTGGTATGAGATGTAGATGGTTGACTTGGTTGGTATGAGATGTAGATGGTTGGCTAGATGGATATGAGATGTAGGTGGTGTGAGACATCTGCCCTTCAGTGTCTCATATCTGCTGTTTTCTCTCCACAGACGGTCTCTTTGTCACAGATTACTTTACTCGAACCCCTCGGAAACTGAATCCCTTCCGCTCTGTGGGGAGCGTTGAACTTTTCCACTTCCATATCCCAGAGGACACAGTCATTGCCGTGTGGAATCTCATTACCTTCAAGGAGCAAGGGGGGACGTTTGGTGACAACTGTCCTGACCGCAGCGTCACCGTGTAAGTACCGGGACTGGATGGGGTTGTCCTAGATGTAAGTTCCAGAAGTGGATGGAGGGAGGGGGAGGAAGAGAGAGGTTGTCTTAGATGTGCTTTCTCTAGGTCTATGAAGATTCTGGGCACTATGTCTTCTATACTGGGACTTGCTATTGGGGTATCTGGGCACAGATGTCCTTAATGCTCAGTGGCCAGTAAGGTGGAGCTGCTTCCTCTAGGTCCATGAAGCTGTTGGGTGCTGTGTCTTCTATACTGGTCCTCAGTATTGGGGTAACTGGGCACAGATGCCCCTGATGCTCGGTGACCAGTAAGGTGGAGCTGCTTCCTTTAGGTCCATAAAGCTGCTGGGTGCTGTGTCTTCTATACTGGTCCTCGATATTGGGGTAACTGGGCACAGATGTCCTTAATGCTCAGTGGCCATTAATGTGGAGCTGCTTCCTCTAGGTCCATGTTGCTGCGGGTGGCTTCTATAATGGCGCTTGGTACTGGGGTAACTGGGTACAGTTGCTCGTTGATCCAGTTGGGTGGCCCCCACCTTGTGGCTCCGCTGTATGTGGCCTCCATGTTATCAGCGCTTGCAGGCGGCAGGAAGGTGGTGATGTCCTACAAACCTGGTGACGGGGGCCCGGCCATTGTCCTGCCTGTTATGGACGTGACTCGGATCTGTGGCCATTGATGCTTTTACATGAACCCTTTATTGTAAACATTCTTTCTGATCTTTCCAGATACTTCCGTCCCGGGGCCCCCCCTGTGATTAACCCTCTGAGGGCCCATTTCCCTCGAGACACTGCTGTTCCTGGATCATTTACAATTACTCTTACCTGGACTCTTCCTAACCGGACCACAGGGGTGTTCAACGTCACCAGTCCCCTCCCCGGAGACTGGTTCCTGGCCGCCCACCTGCCGAAGGACGAAGGCAAGATAACAATCAAGGTATGTGCAACTTCTCCCCCTCCCTGGCTTATATGGATTTCATTATGGTCATATACAGATGACATCATCCTGTGACATCACACATCATCCTGTGACATCACACATCATACGGTGACATCAAACATCATCTGGGACTCACACACAAACGGTTTACTCCCCAAAAATTCCCTAATCTGACTCCGATCCCCCATCCCGGCGCATGTTTTAAGTGATAACTTCCCCGTAGTAAAATGGTCACATCCGGGTTTTTTTTCACCTTATGATACATAATCAAGATATTCAGGAAACAGACACCCCCAAAAAAAAAAGGGTAACAATGTTCTCCCCTTTGGTGACTTCCAGGCCCTAAAAATTTCCCCCCTTCCACTACACCCTTTGTACGTGGACCCCCATCATTTTAAAAGAAATCATTTTACCTATCTTTAAAATTACTGTAAACCTGCAGCTATTTATTTTTCTGCTCATTTTCTACTTTTTCCCTTTTTTTTTAACTGTTTTTGTTACTTTTTTGTTTCCTGGGGGGTGGAAACAAATTTTTTTTCTTGTTTCTAAAAAATTCCAACCTGTCCTCACTTTCCCCAAAATAGCTCAGTGTGTTTTTGGGGCTGTTTCCCCAAGTGAAACCCATGAAGAAAAATTTTCCCAAGAAGAGGGGAAATAACATCATCCATCATCGATAGAAAATCTCTGGGCCAAAAAAAATTTCCCAACTGCATTGTTAATTTTTTCCCTCATAAAATCTAAATGTTATTTTTTTTATTTTGTTTGTATTTTTTAAAACCCCCTTTTGGGCTTTTCAGTTTCTGCCTGAATCCTTTTTGGGTTTCCTGGATCGGGTTTCCAACCCAGGTTTCCCCCAAATCTGACCCCGGTCTCTTCTCCAGGGTTCCCCCAATGTTGGGCAGGCCCTGGACTTGGGTAGAACCCAGCTTTGTTTCCCCTTCCCAAAAGTTTGGTTTGGGTTGAGGTCTGGGGACTTTTGGGGGCCCAAATACGGGAAATTTCCTACTTAATTGTCTTGACCCCTTCCTTCTCCACCCTTTGCCCGTCCTCCCTCCAGGTCTTTTGCCCTCTGGACCCCTATGTGGGCCCCTCTTAATTCCAGCCCTTCGGTCAAAAAAAACTCATTTGGGGGGAAACCCTCCTTTGGCCCTAAAGCATTAGGCCCCATCCTCGGCCCAAGTCCCCCACGACCCTTGGGCCCCTGTGACCCCCCCCCATTTTCCTCAGGTCTCCCCCGACCCGCAATTTTCCCCCATCTCTCGCTCGTTCCCCTTTCCCCCTTGGTTTTCCCTTCCCCCATCAGACCCCCGGGTCTATTGATTTCACCCTCCGCCCCCGTTCCCCCTTCCCCCTTGGTTTTTTCCCATTTCCCATCACCCCCCCCCGGTCTTTAAAATTTCCATCTCTGCCCTGTTGCCCCTTTTTCCTTGGGTTTTTCCCTTTTTCCCAAAACCCTTTGAGCCGGTTTAGTAAATTTCCCATCTCTCGCCCCATTCACCCCTTCTCCCTTTGGTTCTTCCCCCCCCAATCAGGGGCCCCGGGCCCTATTGACTTTCATCTCTGCTCCTTTCACCTTTTTTCCCTTGTTCTTCCCTTTCCCCCATCAAAAGCCCAGTTTTTAATTGATTTTCTTTCTCTCGTTCGTTCACCCCTTCCCCCTTGGTTCTTCCCATTCCCCCCATCAGACCCCCCGGCCCTTTAGATTTTCCCTCTTTCGCTCCGTTGCACCTTCCCCCTTTGATTCTTCCCATTACCCCCATAGAGCCCAGTCTATTGATTTTTCACTCTCTCCCCGTTCGCCCCTTTTCCTTGGTTTTTCCTTTTTTCCCCCACTAGAGCCCGGTCTATTGATTTCTTCTCTCGCCCCTTTCGCCCCTTCTTCCTTTGTTTTCCCATTCCCCCATCAGAGCCCGATCTTTTGTCGCCCAAATCTCTCACGGGGTTCCCCCCCCTCCCCCTTTGTTTGTCCCCATTACCCCTTCAGAGCCCGGTCTATTGACTTTCATCTCTCTCCCTTTCGCCCTTCTCCCTTGGTTCTTCCCCCCCCCCCCTTTTCCAGGTCCCGGTCTTTTGGACTTTCATCTCTCGCTAGTTCGCCCCTTCTCCCTTGATTTTCCCCCTTTTCCCCTTTATCAGACCCCGGGGGTTTTACTGACTTTATTCTCTCGCTCCTTTTCCCCCCTTCCCCCTTGGTTTTCCCATTCCCCCTTTTCAGACCCCGGGTTTATTGATTTCCATCTCTCGCTCCATTTCCTTTCCCTCCTTGTTTTCCCATTCCCCCAAATCAGTGCCCGGTCTTTTGGTTTTTTCCTTTCTCTCGCTCCGTTCCCCCCCTTTCCCCCTTGATTTTTTCCCCTTAAAAATTTCAGAGCTGGTCTATTGACTTTCATCTCTCGCCCCGTTGCACCTTTTCCCTGGTTCTTTCCCTTTCCCCCCCCCATCGGGGTCCAGTCTATTGACTTTCACCTCTCGCTCCATTCCCCCCCTTTTCCCCCTTGGTTTTTTCCCCATTCCCCCCCATCGGGCCCCCCGGTCTATTGCTTTCATCTCTCGCCCCCGTTTTTCCCTTTTTCCCCCTTTAAATTTTTTCCCCTTTCCCCCCCCCGACCCCGGGTCTATTGACTTTAAATCTCTTTGCCCCCTTTCCCCGCCCCTTTCCCCCTTTTGGTTTTTCCCCTTTCCCCACCCATCGCCCAAGGGTCTATTAAATTTATCTCTCCCCTCCTTTTCTTCTCTTCCCCCTTTGATTTTTTCCCATTCCCCCCCTACCAGACCCCCGGTTATTGACTTTCTTCTCTCTCTCCGTTCGCCCCTTCACCCTTGGTTCTTCCCATTCCCCCCCATTAAAGAGCCCGGTCTTTTTAAAGCCATTCTCTCACGGGGATTACCCCCCTCTCCCTTTTGTTCTTCCCCATTACCCTGTCGAGCCTGGTTTCTATTGACTTTCACTCCCCTTATCCGTTCCCCCTTTTTCCCCCTTTGATTCCCCCCCCCTTCCCCCTAATCAGACCCCAGTTTACGGACTTTTAAATTCTGGGCCTCATTCGCCCCTTTTTTCCCTTGCTCTTCCCAATTTCCCCCATCAGACCCCCCGGGTCTTTTTGGACTTTCTCTTCGCCCCTTTCCCCCCTTCCCCCCTTTGGGGTTTTTCCCAATTCCCCCATCAGAGCAGGGTCATTGACTTTCATCTTGGCTCCGTTCGCCCTTCCCCCTTGGGTTTTTCTTCCCATTCCCCCCATCAGACCCCCATTTCTTTTGATTTCTTTCTCTCGCCCCCTTGCCCCTTCCCCCTCGGTTTTTCCCCTTTCCCCCCCCAATTCAGACCCCGGTCTATTGCCTTTATCTCTCGTTCCTTTTCGCCCCTTATCCGGGGTTCTTCCCATTTCCCCTATCGGGGCTCGGTTTTTTTGTTTCATTTTCCCGCTCCATTCGCCCATTTTTCCCTTGGTTTTTTCCCATTCCCCCCAAATCAGAGCCCCCGGGTCTAGGGAATTTTCTTTCTCTCGCCCCTTCGCCCTTTCCCTTGGGTTTTTCCCCCTTTTCCCCCCCAATCAGGGGTTCCGGTCTAGGGGACTATCATTTTTTGTTTCCGTTCGTCCCTTCCCCTTGGGTTTCCCCCCCAAATTCCCCCCCCATCGGGCCCGGTCTTTTGACTTTCATCTTTTTTCGCTCCTCCTTTTTTCCCTTTGGGTTTCTTCCCATTCCCCCCATCAGAGCCCGGCCCTTTGATTTTTCATTTCGCTCCGTTCGCCCCTTTTCTCCCTTGGTTCTTCCCATTCCCCCCATAAAGAGCCAGGTCTATTGACTTTCATCTCTCGCCCCTTTCGCCCCTTCTCCCTTGGTTTTTCCCCCATTTCCCATATCAGAGTGGTCTTTTGCTTTTCTAACGTTTCCTTTCGCCCCCTTTTTTTCCCCTTGGTTTTTCCCCCTTTCCCCTAAAAATCAGAGAAACCGGTCTATTGACTTTCACCCTCTCCCCTCCGTTCGTCCCTTCCCCCTTGGGTTCTTCAATTCCCCCCATCGATCCGGTCTATTGATTTTTCATTCTCGCCCCCTTTCCTTCTCCCCCCCGGTTCTTCCTTCCCCCCATAAAGCCCCCCGGTCTATTAAATTTCATCTCTCGCTCCCTCCTTCTTTTTTCGGTTTTTCCCTTTCCCCCCCATCAAAACCCGGTCTATTGACTTTCACCCTCTCACTCCGTTGGCCCCTTCCCCCTTTGGGTTTTCCCCCAATTCCCTCCTTTCAGACCCCGGTTTATTAAATTTCATCTCTCGCTCCTTTCGCCTCTTCTCCCTCAGACTTCCCATTCCCCCCATCAGACCCCGGTCTTTTGATTTTCCCTCTTCCCCCTCCGTTTGCCCCTTTATCCTTGGTTTTTCCCCCTTTTCCCCCCACCCCCCCTGAGCCCGGTCTATTGACTTTTCATCTCTCGCCCCGTTCGCCCCTTCCCCCTTTGGTTCTTTCCCATTCCCCCCATCAAAAGCCCCGGTCTATTGACTTTCATCCTTGCTCCCTTCGTCCCTTCCCCTTGGGTTCTTCCCCAAACCCCCCTCAGAGCCCGGTCTTTAAATTTTTTTCCCTGGGCTCCGTTTCCCCCCTTCCCTCCCCCTTGTTTCTTACCATTCCCCCCAAAAGGCCCCCGGTCTATTAAATTTCATCTCTCGCCCCGAAAAACCCTTTTTTCCCTTTGGGTTTTCCCTTCCCTTTTCCCCACCCCAGGGGCCCGGTCTATTGATTTCATCTCTCCCCCTGTTCGCCCTTCCCCCTTGGTTTTCTTCCCATTCCCCATCAAAAACCCCCGGTCTATTAAACTTTAATCTCCCCTTGTTCACCCCTTCCCCTTTGGTTTTTTCCCCAAATTCCCCAATCAGAGCCCGGTCAAATTGACTTCATGCCCCACCCCAAAAACCCCCCGTTTCTTAATTTTTTTGCCCTTTTTGTTAACCTTTTGCCGACGCTTCTTTTGAGGAGTTTAAAAGTCGGGCTTTTTCCCCCTTTTTTTCGGGCCATCTTTCCCGACCTGTGTGATTCCCCCGGGTGCTTGCTTGGGACGTCTGTGATCTCTTACGAACCCCTACAAAGCCGCCCCTACTGCCGTGTCTTAGCGTCAAAATGACCCGGCCCTTTTGTGTTTGGAGCGGACTTTGTTGGCTTTTGATATTTCCCTGGACGTCACGTCTTGGCTTTTGGGACGGACTTTCTTTCCCATTTTCTTTCCTGTGTAAGGGTCACATGATGCATTTTTGGCCATTTTCTGGGCCCCAGAGACGCTATCGTTGAGCTGGATGATCCCGCTTCTCTCTTTTGGGGAAAAATCTTCTTCATGGCGACTCAAAACCATTTGCCCTTTCACATGGGAAATTTCAGCCTAATAACAAAATGAGCTATTAGGAATGTGAGAACAGGTTGTAATTTGTAGTAAAAAAGAAAAAAAAGATTTTTCGGCCCCCAGTAGGGAAAACAGTAAAATTGAAGTTACAGGAAAGAAACTGGCAGGACGAGCAGATGCTAAAAAAACTGGGTCACAGTTATGTATAAATTTAAAACAAAATTTGAGGAAAAATGGGGGGAAAAAGTTCAACAAAAACCGTCCTTTAGTAAAATTGGGGGAGTCTGTGGATTTGTTTGAGGATTAGTTTGCCCCCATCAGATCCTTCATAAGACCTTAAAATCTGAGCTCATTATTTCCGGCCCAGAGAAAGGCCTCTCTACACTAATTGGGGGCAAAACGGTGGGCCCCTGGGGCAACATTCTCCCAATCTACCGGGGTTTTTTAGGGAGTCGCTCTGGGCCCCAGTAGGTCTGATGAAAGGTTCATTTCTCGCTCTGTTGCTGTGGGGGCGGGGGTTTCTCCTGCTTGAGCTTTGCTCCATTTGGGATTCCCAAAATTTCCCTCCCTTATCTGATGGGTGAAGGGTCTGGGAGGGACCGGCCGCCCCCCAAATCCCCCCCCCTGCTCTTGGACAATTTATTATAGATTTTGGGAGTTGGAGCCGGTCCTCTTTATAACAACTCCAGCTCCACAGCCCTGGTGACATCACACATCAACCTGTGACATCACAAGATTGTCCGGATGTGTTGGGGATGAGTCTTTTACTGGTTGAAAAACTCTTGGGTCCTGTAGGGGTTTGCTCACCCCTTTTTTTTTGCAGATGTCAGGAGGTGGGGAGCCCCGGGGACCCTGATCCCGTCAAAAGGGAGCGCGGTTTCCCGGGTGGACGGCTATGTCTATTGAGAAGGGTCTCCCTTTCGGAGCCCGTCTGACAATCTGGGGTGTGGGGTTTTCACGGCCCAGTGGGCCCATGGGCCCCTGGGGAACACCTGGGCCCTCTCCTCCTGCTGCCGTATCTTTTAGGGTTTTTTCACTATCCTGTTTCCCCAAAGGTTTGGTGTTTTTCCCTCTTTCTATTTTTTAAGGGGGCCCCCATGAAAGAGTGTCAGGGATCTCTTCCAGCCCCCCCCGCTCATTTTTGGAGAGGGCAAATCGCGGGGGCCCGTCCTGTTTCCCCCGGGTTTCATAAACCCGGGAAAAGCTGGCCCCCGCACAACGCTCAGCCCCTGGGACAAGTAAACGCCCCCTCCTGCTCTGTACCCAAATAAGCGCCCCCCCTCTTGTTTCAAAATAAGCGCCCCTCCTGCTCGTACAAATTTAAACGGGCCCCTTTCCCGGGTTTTGTCAAGTAAACCCCCTCCGCTTGTACAAAAATAAGCGCCTCCTCCAAACTTGTACAAATAAAAACGCCCCCTTCCCGTCTTTTACAAGTAAAAAAGCCCCCTTTCCCGCCTCTGTAACCCAAAAAGCGCCCCCCCCCATGCCTTTCCCTGTAAGCCCCCCCCTCCTGCTTGTAAAAGTAAGCCCCCTCCCCCAGTCGTACAAGAAAGCGCCCCCCCTGCTTTGTCCAAAAAAGTGCCCATTGCTCTTTTTACTGTAAACGCCCCCTCCTGCTTGTAAATAAGCGCCCCCCCCAGCTCTGTACAAGTAAGCGCCCCCCCCTGGGTTTTTTACAAGTAAGTGCCCCCTCCCGGGTCTGTCAGGGAAACGCCCCCTCCTGCCCCTTTTACAAAATAAAATGCCCTTCCCGCTCCCGTAAAATTAAACGCCCCCTCCTCTCTGTACAAGTAAGCTCCCTCCCCGGGTCTGTAAAAGTAAGCGCCCCCCCCTGCTCTTTTACAAGTAAGCGCCCCCTCCCGCTCTGTAAAAGTAAGCGCCCCCCCCTGCTCGGGACAAGTAAGCGCCTCCTCCTGCTCTGTACAAGTAAGGCCCCTCCTGCTCTGTACAAGTAAGTACGCCACCCTCCTGCTCTGTACAAGTCAAGCGCCCCCTCTGCTCTGTACAAGCAAGCGCCCCTCATGCTCTGTACAAGTAAGCGCCCCCTCCTGCTCTGTACAAGTAAGCGCCCCTCCTGTCTGTACAAGTAAGCGCCCCCTCCTGCTCTGTTCAAGTTAATCGCCACCCCCCTGCTCTGTACAAGTAAGCGCCCCCTCCTGCTCTGTACAAGTAAGCGCCCCCTCCTGCTCTGTACAAGTAAGCGCCACCTCCTGCTCTGTACAAGTAAGCGCCCCCTCCTGCTCTGTACAAGTAAGCGCCGCCTCCTGCTCTGTACAAGTAAGCGCCCCCTCCTGCTCTGTACAAGTAAGCGCCCCCTCCTGCTCTGTACAAGTAAGCGCCTCCTCCAGCTCTGTACAAGAAAGCGCCCCTCCATGCTTCACTGTACAAGTAAGCGCCCACTCCTGCTCTGTACTAGTAAGCGCCCCTCCTGGTTCTTTACAAGTAAGTGCCCCCTCCTGCTCTGTACATTTATGCGCCCCCTCCTGCTCTGTACAAGTAAGCGCCCCTCTGCATCTGTACAAGTAAGCGCCCCCTCCTGCTCTGTTCAAGTTAATGCGGCCCCTCCTGCTCTGTACAAGTAAGCGCCCCTCCTGCTCTGTACAAGTAAGTGCCCCCTCCTGCTCTGTACAAGTAGCGCCCCCTCCTGCTCTGTACAAGTAAGTGCCCCTCCTGCTATGTACAAGTAAGCGCCCTCCTGCTCTGTACAATAAGGCCCCCCTCCCGCTCTGTACAAGTAAGCGCCCCTCCTGCTCTGTTTCAAGTAAGCGCCCCTCCTGCTCTGTTCAAGTAAGCGCCACCTCCTGCTCAGTACAAGTAAGCGCCCCCTCCTGCTCTGTTACAAGTAAGCGCCCCTCCTGCTCTGTACAAGTAAGCCCCCTCTCCTGCTCTGTACAAGTAAGCGCCCCTTCCTGCTCTGTACAAGTAAGGCCTCCTCCTGTCTGTACAAGTAAGCGCCCCCACCTGCTCTGTACATGTAAGTGCCCCTCCTGCTCTGTAAATTAATGTGCCCCTCCTGCTCTGTACAAGTAAGCGCCCTCCTCGCTCTGTACAAGTAAGCGCCCCCTCCTGCTCTGTTACAAGTAAGCGACCCCATCCTGCCCCTGTACAAGTAAGGCCTCCTCTGCTCTGTACAAGTAAGCGTCCCCTCCTGCTCTGTACAAGTAAGGGCCCCCTCCTGCTCTTTACAAGTAAGCGCCACCTCCTGCTCTTTACAAGTAAGAGCCTCCTCCTGCTCTTTACAAGTAAGAGCCTCCTCGTGCTCTGTACAAGTAAGCGCCCCCTCCTGCTCTGTACAAGTAAGCGCCCCCTCCTGCTCTGTACAAGTAAGCGCCCCCTCCTGCTCTGTACAAGTAAGCGCCCCCTCCTGCTCTGTACAAGTAAGCGCCCCCTCCTGCTCTGTACAAGTAAGCGCCCCTTTCCCGCTCTGTACAAGTAAACGCCCCCCTCCTGCTCTGTACAGTTAGCCCCTCCTCATGTACTGTCCCAGTAAGCGCCATCTACCTGCTCTGTACAAGTAAGCTGCCCCCTCCTGCTCTGTTCAAGAAGCGGCCCTCTGTCTGTACAAGTAAGGCCCCTCTCTGCTCTGTACAAGTTAAGCGCCCCTCCTGTCTGTACATGTAAGCGCCCCCTCCTGCTCTGTACAAAGTAAACGCCCCCTCCTGCTTCGTACAAGTAAGCGCCCCCTCCTGCTCTGTACAAGTTACTGCCCCCTCCTGCTCTGTGCAAGTAAGCGCCTCCTCCTGTGTGACGGGTGTGTGACGGATGTGTGACATTTGTATGACAGGTGTGTGACGGATGTGTGACATTTGTATGACGGGTGTGTGACGGGTGTGTGACGAGTGTGTGACGGGTGTGTGACGGGTGTGTGACAGGTGTATGACGGGTGTGTGACGGGTGTATGACAGGTGTGTGACGGGTGTATGACGGGTGTGTGACGGGTGTGTGACGGGTGTGTGACGGGTGTGTGACGGGTGTGTGACGGGTGTGTGACGGGTGTGTGTGACGGGTGTATGACGAGCGTGCAGTCACAGGGTTGCTGAAGGTCTTGGGGTCTTGGCCACCTCATCCTGCAGGACATCTGGAGGACAGGAGGTACTGAGTGTGGTCTCTTGTCCCAGGGTCTTCGTGCCACAATTCACTTCGGGGCTGCAGGTCGGACTCCACGGCTGTCATATTGGCCAGCGATCTGTTGAGAGTTGTCCTCTTTGCTGGGGACTTGGGCCCGGTGCCCCTTAATAAATCTTCCACACCAGGACTGCTCGTCCCCCCCGGGCCGGTGTGTGACGGGTGTGTGACATTTGCATGACGGGTGTGTGACTGGTGTATGATGGGTGTGTGACGGGTGTATGATGGGTGTGTGACGGATGTGTGACCGGTGTGGTGGGTGTATGATGGGTGTGTGACGGGTGTGTGACCGGTGTGGTGGGTGTATGATGGGTGTGTGACGGGTGTGTGACCGGTGTGGTGGGTGTATGATGGGTGTGTGACGGGTGTGTGACGGGTGTGTGACGGGTGTATGATGGGTGTGTGACGGATGTGTGACCGGTGTGGTGGGTGTATGATGGGTGTTTGATGGGTGTGTGACGGATGTGTGACCGGTGTGGTGGGTGTATGATGGGTGTGTGACGGGTGTGTGACCGGTGTGGTGGGTGTATGACGGGTGTGTGACGTTTGTATGACGGGTGTGTGACGGGTGTGTGACGGATGTGGCGGTGTGACCGGGTGTGCAGGTGGGTAGATGTATGATGGGTGTGTGACGGGTGTGTGACCGGTGTGGTGGGTGTATGATGGGTGTGTGACGGGTGTGTGACGGGTGTGTGACGGGTGTATGATGGGTGTGTGACCGGTGTGGTGGGTGTATGATGGGTGTGTGACGGGTGTGTGACCGGTGTGGTGGGTGTATGACGGGTGTGTGACGGGTGTGTGACGGGTGTGTGACGGGTGTGTGACGGGTGTGTGACGGGTGTGTGACGGGTGTGTGACGGGTGTGTGACGGGTGTGTGACCGGTGTGGTGGGTGTATGATGGGTGTGTGACGGGTGTGTGACGTTTGTATGACGGGTGTGTGACGGATGTGTGACGGGTGCGTGACGGGTGCTTGACGGATGTGTGACGAGTGTGTGACGGTGTGTGACGGGTGTGTGACGGGTGCGTGACGGGTGCTTGACGGATGTGTGACGAGTGTGTGACGGGTGTGTGACGGGTGCGTGACGGGTGCTTGACGGATGTGTGACGAGTGTGTGACGGGTGTGTGACGGGTGCGTGACGGGTGCTTGACGGATGTGTGACGAGTGTGTGACGGGTGTGTGACGGGTGTGTGACGGGTGCGTGACGGGTGCTTGACGGATGTGTGACGAGTGTGTGACGGTGTGTGACGGATGCGTGACGGGTGCTTGACGGATGCGTGACGAGTGTGTGACGGGTGTGTGACGGGTGTGTGACGGGTGTGTGACGGGTGCGTGACGGATGTGTGACGGGTGTGTGACGGGTGTGTGACGGGTGTGTGACGGGTGTGTGACGGGTGTGTGACGGGTGTGTGACGGGTGTGTGACGGGTGTGTGACGTTTGTATGACGGGTGTGTGACGGGTGTGTGACGGATGTGTGACCGGTGTGGTGGGTGTATGATGGGTGTGTGACGGGTGTGTGACCGGTGTGGTGGGTGTATGATGGGTGTGTGACGGGTGTGTGACGGGTGTGGTGGGTGTATGATGGGTGTGTGACGGGTGTGTGATGGGTGTATGATGGGTGTGTGACCGGTGTGGTGGGTGTATGATGGGTGTGTGACGGGTGTGTGACCGGTGTGGTGGGTGTATGACGGGTGTGTGACGTTTGTATGACGGGTGTGTGACGGGTGTGTGACGGGTGTGTGACGGGTGTGTGACGTTTGTATGACGGGTGTGTGACGGATGTGTGACGGGTGCGTGACGGGTGCTTGACGGATGTGTGACGAGTGTGTGACGGGTGTGTGACGGGTGTGTGACGGGTGTGTGACGGGTGTGTGACGGGTGTGTGACGGGTGTGTGACGGGTGTGTGACGGGTGTGTGACGGGTGTGTGACGGGTGTGTGACGGGTGTGTGACGGGTGTGTGACGGGTGCTTGACGGATGTGTGACGAGTGTGTGACGGGTGTGTGACGGATGTGTGACGGGTGTGTGACGGGTGTGTGACGGGTGTGTGACGGGTGTGTGTGACGAGTGTTGGTGTGAAGGTGGGGTGACGGGTGTGTGACGGGTGTGTGACGGTGTGGTGGGTGTATGACGGGTGTGTGACGGGTGTGTGACGGGTGTGTGACGGATGTGTGTAACGGAAGTGTCGTGACGGATGTTGTGACGAGTGATGTTGACGGTGTGTGACGGGTGTTTGTGACGGTGGTTGACGGGTGGCTTGACGGAGTGTGTGACGAGTTGTGTGACGGGTGGGACGGGTGCGTGACGGGTGCTTGACGGATGCGTGACGGGTGCTTGACGGATGTGTGACGAGTGTGTGACGGTGTGTGGAGGGGGTGTGTGGGGGGTGCGTGACGGTGGTGTGTGCGAGTGTGTGTTGGGTGTGTGACGGGTGCGTGACGGGTGCTTGACGGTGTGTGACGATGTGTGTCGTGTGTGTGACGGTGTGTGACGGGTGCGTGACGGGTGCTTGACGGATGCGTGACGGGTGCTTGACGGGTGTGTGACAAGTGTGTGACGGGTGTGTGACGGGTGTGTGACGGGTGTGTGACGGGTGTGTGACGGGTGTGTGACGGGTGCGTGACGGGTGCTTGACGGATGTGTGACGAGTGTGTGACGGGTGTGTGACGGGTGTGTGACGGGTGCGTGACGGGTGCTTGACGGATGTGTGACGAGTGTGTGACGGGTGTGTGACGGGTGCTTGACGGATGTGTGACGAGTGTGTGACGGGTGTGTGACGGGTGTGTGACGGGTGTGTGACGGGTGTGTGACGGGTGCGTGACGGGTGCTTGACGGATGCGTGACGGGTGCTTGACGGATGTGTGACGGGTGTGTGACGGGTGCGTGACGGGTGCTTGACGGATGTGTGACGGGTGTGTGACGGGTGTGTGACGGGTGCGTGACGGGTGCGTGACGGATGTGTGACGGGTGTGTGACGGGTGTGTGACGGGTGCGTGACGGGTGCTTGACGGATGTGTGACGAGTGTGTGACGGGTGTGTGACGGGTGTGTGACGGGTGTGTGACGGGTGCGTGACGGGTGCGTGACGGGTGCTTGACGGATGTGTGACGAGTGTGTGACGGGTGTGTGACGGGTGTGTGACGGGTGCGTGACGGGTGCTTGACGGATGTGTGACGAGTGTGTGACGGGTGTGTGACGGGTGTGTGACGGGTGCGTGACGGGTGCTTGACGGATGTGTGACGAGTGTGTGACGGATGTGTGACGAGTGTGTGACGGGTGTGTGACGAGTGTGTGACGGGTGTGTGACAGGTGTATGACGGGTGTGTGACGGGTGTGTGACGGGTGTGTGACGGGTGTGTGACCGGTGTGGTGGGTGTATGAGGGGTGTGTGACGGGTGTGTGACGTTTGTATGACGGATGTGTGACGGGTGTGTGACGGGTGTGTGACCGGTGTGGTGGGTGTATGATGGGTGTGTGACGGGTGTGTGACGGGTGTGTGACGGGTGTGTGACGGGTGCGTGACGGGTGCTTGACGGATGTGTGACGAGTGTGTGACGGTGTGTGACGGGTGTGTGACGGTGTGGTGACGGGTGCTTGACGGGTTTTGTGAGGGTGTGTTTACGGGTACGTGAGGGTGCTTGACGGAAATGGTGCGGGTGCTTGACGGTGTGTGAGGTGTGTGAGGTGTGTGACGGGTGGGGGTGACGGTGGTGCGCGTGTGTGACAGGTGTTTGCGGGGTTGTGAACGGGTGTTTGACGTGTGTGTGACGTTTGTATGATGGGTGTGTGCCGGATGTGTGACCGGTGTGGTGGGTGTTTGATGGGTGTGTGACGGGTGTGTGACGGGTGTGTGACGGATGTGTGACGGGTGTGTGACGGGTGTATGATGAGTGTGTGACCGATGTGTGACCGGTGTGGTGGGTGTATGATGGGTGTGTGACCGGTGTGGTGGGTGTATGACGGGTGTGTGACGTTTGTATGACGGGTGTGTGACGAGTGTATGATGGGTGTGTGACGGGTGTATGATGGGTGTGTGATGGATGTGTGACCGGTGTGGTGGGTGTATGATGGGTGTGTGACGGGTGTGTGACGGGTGTGTGACGGGTGTGTGACGTTTGTATGACGGGTGTGTGACGGGTGTGTGACGGGTGCGTGACGGGTGCGTGACGGGTACGTGACGGGTGTGTGACGTTTGTATGACGAGCGTGTAGTCACAGTGTTGCTGAAGGTCTTGGGGTCTTGGCCACCTCATCCTGCAGGACATCTGGAGGACAGGAGATACTGAGTGTGGTCTTCTGTCCCAGGGTCTTCGTGCCACAATTCACTTCGGGGCTGCAGGTCGGACTCCACGGCTGTCGTATTGGCCAGCGATCTGTTGAGAGTTGTCCTCTTCTGCTGAGACTTCGGGCCAGAGCGCCCCCTCTACATAACTCTTCCACCCAGGACTGCTCGTCCCCCCGGGCCTGCCGCCTGCTCCTGGCGCTGCCGCTCTGGCAGCATTGGTATTACGTGCTGGTGGAGAGGACGGGTGTGGCCGGTGCTGCTATTTACTTCCAGCTGACCACACAGCTACAAGGTGGGTGCAGGTGGGTGGTTGCTGCCCGGTGAGGGTGGTGTCATATCTCCTGATCACCTTTCTTCTCGATGTTGTTGCAGACTGTTCCCGGCCAGGACTGTCCCGGTCATCTTCCGGTCCCAGCTCTTCTCTCAATATGCCACAGTCTTTCGGAGCTGCTGGGGGATTGTCCTCCCTTGAAGGTCTTCCAGCCCAAGCATATTCTGTCCCAGCTGCTAACATGACTTGGGGTGACGCCACCGCCCTGCAGCCATCCTGCTGGCCCATACGCCCTACTCTAAGGAACGAGCTGGACACCTTCTCTGTCCACTTCTACATCTTCTTTGGCCCTAATGTGGCTGTTCCCCCGGATCGCCCGGCGCTCTTCAGCATCAACTTGCTGCCGGTGCTGGACAGTGGCGGGGTGCTGAACCTGGAGCTCCGACTCAACACGGTGAGTGACGACTTAGAAGGAACAAGAGCTGAGCAATGAAGAGTGAAGAAGCATAGAAGAGCTGTGGTCATGTGGTTGAGATAAAGAGTGGCAGGGTGGTGGTGTGACTTGGCCCAGTAGCAGTGTAGTTGTGTGACTGAGTGGTGGTGTAACTGGTTGCAGTAGAGGTGAGGTAGCATGACTGAGCCCAGTAGAGGGGCAGTCTTGTAACTTGGGCCGGTAGAGGTGCGTGGTGTGACTTAGACCAGTAAAGGTATGACTGGGCCCGGTAGAGGTTTTGTGGTTTGACTGGGCCCTGTAGTGGTGCGCCGGTGTGACTTGGTCTGGTAGAGGTGTGGCAGTGTGATTGGGCCCAGTAGAGATGCGGCGGTGTGACTTGGTCTGGTAGGGATGCGGCGGTGTGATTGGACCCGGTAGAGATGCTGTGGTGTGACTTGGTCTGGTAGAGGTGCAGCGGTGTGACTGGGCCCTGTAGAGGTGCTGTGGTGTGACTGGGCCCGGTAGAGGTGCTGTGGTGTGACTGGGCCCGGTAGAGGTGCGACGGTGTGACTGGGCGTAGTAGAGGTCCCCCAGTGTGACTGGGTCTGGTAGGGGTGCGGCAGTGTGACTGGGCCCGGTAGAGGTGTGGCATTGTGACTGGGACCGGTAGAGGTGCGGTGGTGTGACTGGGCAGGGTAAAGGTGCGGCAGTGTGACTGGGACAGATAGAAGTGCAGCGGTGTGACTGGACTCTGTAGAGGTGCGGCAGTGTGACTTTTCTGGTAGAGGTGCGACGGTGTGACTGGGCCCGGTAGAGGTGCGACGGTGTGACTGGGCCCGGTAGAGGTGCGACGGTGTGACTGGGTCTGGTAGAGATTTGGTGGTGTGACTGGGCCCGGTAGAGGTGTGGCGGTGTGACCAGGCTCTGTAGAGGTGTGGCGGTGTGACTAGGCCCGGTAGGGATGCGGCGGTGTGACTGTGCACGAAACAGGTGCGAACCAGTGACTGGGACCGGTCGAGATTTGGCGGTGTGACTGGGCCCGGTAGAGGTGTGGCGGTGTGACTGGGCCCGGTAGAGGTGCGACGGTGTGACTGGGCCCGGTAGAGATTTGGCAGTGTGACTGGGCCCGGTAGAGGTGCGGCGGTGTGACTGGGCCCGGTAGAGATTTGGCAGTGTGACTGGGCCCGGTAGAGGTGCGACGGTGTGACTGGGCCCGGTAGAGGTGCGACGGTGTGACTGGGCCCGGTAGAGATTTGGCGGTGTGACTGGGCCCGGTAGAGGTGTGGCGGTGTGACCAGGCTCTGTAGAGGTGTTGGGATGTGACTAGGCCCGGTAGGGATGCGGCGGTGTGACGGGCCCAGTAGAGATGAGGCAGTGTGTAGAAGAGCGGAGATCAGGTGGGTGGGGTAAAGAGTGGCAGTGTGGTGGTGTGACTTGGCCCAGTAGCAGTGTAGTTGTGTGACTGAGTGGTGGTGTAAAGGTTGCAGTAGAGGTGAGGTAGCGTGACTGGTCCCAGTAGAGGTGCAGCCTTGTGACTTGGGCCGGTAGAGGTGCGTGGTGTGACTTAGACCAGTAAAGGTATGACTAGGCCCAGTAGAGGTTTGTGGTTTGACTGGGCCCTGCAGTGGTGCGGCGGTGAGACTTGGTCTGGTAGAGGTGTGGCAGTGTGACTGTGCCCCGTAGAGATGCGGCGGTGTGACTTGGTCTGATAGGGATGCGGTGGTGTGACTGGGCCCGGTAGAGATGCGGCGGTGTGACTGGGCCCGGTAGAGGTGCGGCGGTGTGTGACTGGGCCCGGTAGAGTGAGTGACGGGCCGGTAGGATGGCGGGTGCCGGTATGGGTGTGACTGGGCCCGGTAGAGATGCGGCTGTGTGACTGGGCCCGGTAGAGATGCGGCGGTGTGACTTGGCCCGGTAGAGGTGCGGCGGTGTGACTTGGCCCGGTAGAGGTGTGGCGGTGAGACTGGGCCCGGTAGAGATGCGGCGGTGTGACTGGGCCCAGTAGAGGTGCGGGGGTGTGACTTGGTCTGGAAGAGGTGCGTGGGCCCCGGTCAGGGTGTGACTAGAGGTGTACGTAGAGGTGCGCTGGTGTGACTGGGCTTAAGGTAGCAGGTTGCGGCGGTAGAGGGGTGGGGACTGGCCCAGGTTGAGGTGCGGCGGTGTGACTGGGCCCGGTAGAGTTGCGGCTGTGTGACCGGGCCCGGTAGAGATGCGGCGGTGTGACTTGGCCCGGTAGAGATGCGGCGTTGTGACTGGCCTAGTAGAGGATGCTGTAGGGGTGGTTGACTTGGTCTGGAAGAGGTGCAGCGTTGTGACTGGGCCCTGTAGAGGTGCAGAGGTGTGACTGGGCCCAGTAGGGGTGCAGAGGTGTGACTTGGTCTGGTAGAGGTGCGGCGCTGTGACTTGGCCCGGTAGAGGTGCGACGGTGTGACTGGGCCTAGTAGAGGTTCTGCGACGGTGTGACCTGTGGGCCGTGGATGCAGTAGAGGTTGCGGTGTGAGGCTGTAGGGTCGCCGCTGTGTGACTGGTCTGGTAGGGGTGAGCAGTGTGACTGGGCAGGTAGAGGTGTGGCATTGTGACTGGGACCGGTAGAGGTGCGGTGGTGTGACTGGGCATGGTAGAGGTGCGGCAGTATGACTGGGTCTGATAGAAGTGCGGCGGTGTGACTGGACCCTGTAGAGGTGCGGCAGTGTGACTGGTCTGGTAGAGGTGCGGCGGTGTGACTGGGCCCGGCAGAGGTGCGACAGTGTGACTGGGCCTGGTAGAGATTTGGCGGTGTGACTGGGCCCAGTAGAGGTGCGGCGGTGTGACTGGGTCCCGGTAGAGGTGGCGGTGTGGGCTGGGCCGGTAGAGGTGCGGCGGTGTGACTGGTCTGGTAGAGGTGCGGAGTGTGACGGGCCCGGTAGAGGTGTGCGGTGTGACTGGGCCGTAGAGGGTGAGGTGTGACTGGGCCCGGTAGAGGTGTGACGGTGTGACTGGGCCAGGTAGAGGTGCGGCGGTGTGACTGGGTCTGGTAGGGATGCGGCGGTGTGACTGGGCTCTGGGTACCGGTAGGACTGGCCCGTGGTGGGGGTGACTGGGCCCGGTACAGGTGCTGGCAGTGTGACTGGGCCCGGTAGAGGTGCGGGGTGTGACTGGGCCAGTAGAGGTGCCGGTGTGACTGGGCCCGGTTTGAGGTGCGCGGTGTGACTGGGTCTGGTAGAGATTCGGCGGTGTGACTGGGTCTGGTAGAGGTGCGGCGGTTGTGGACTGGGCCCTGGTAGAGGTCGGGGTGTGACTGGGCCCGGTAGAGGTGCAGAGGTGTGACTGGGCCCAGTAGAGGTGCGAGGTGTGACTGGGCTGGTAGAAAGGTGTGCATGGTGTGACTGGGTAGAGGGCAGTGGTGGTATGACTGGGCCAGTAGAGGTAGTTGTGTGCTTGAGGGCCCAGTAGAGGTGCTGTGGTGTGACTGGGCCCGGTAGAGGGGCAGAGGTGTGACTGGGCCCAGTAGAGGGGCAGAGGTGTGACTGGGCCCGGTAGAGGTGCTGTGGTGTGACTGGGCCCGGTAGAGGGGCAGAGGTGTGACTGGGCCCGGTAGAGGTGCGGCGGTGTGACTGGGCCCGGTAGAGGTACGGCGGTGTGACTGGACCCGGTAGAGGTGCGGCGGTGTGACTGGGCCCGGTAGAGGTGCGGCGGTGTGACTGGGCCCGGTAGAGGTGCGGCGGTGTGACTGGGCCCGGTAGAGGTGCGGCGGTGTGACTGGGCCCGGTAGAGGTGCGGCGGTGTGACTGGGCCCAGGGGAAGGTGCGACGGTGTGACTGGGCCCGGTAGAGATTCGGCGGTGTGACTGGGCCCGGTAGAGGTGGGGCGGTGTGACCAGGCTCTGTAGAGGTGTTGGGATGTGACTAGGTCCGGTAGGGATGCGGCGGTGTGACTGGGCCCAGTAGAGATGAGGCGGTGTGTAGAAGAGCTGTGATCATGTGGTTGAGATAAAGAGTGGCAGTGTGGTGGTGTGACTTGGCCCAGTAGCAGTGTAGTTGTGTGACTGAGTGGTGGTGTAAAGGTTGCAGTAGAGGTGAGGTAGCGTCACTGGTCCCAGTAGAGGTGCAGCCTTGTGACTTGGGCCGGTAGAGGTGCATGGTGTGACTTAGACCAGTAAAGGTATGACTATGCCCAGTAGAGGTTTGTGGTTTGACTGGGCCCTGCACTGGTGCGGCAGTGAGACTTGGTCTGGTAGAGGTGTGGCGGTGTGACTGGGCCCAGTAGAGATGCGGCGGTGTGACTTGGTCTGGTAGGGATGCGGTGGTGTGACTGGGCCCAGTAGAGATGCGGTGGTGTGACTGGGTCTGTTTGAGGTGCGGCGGTGTGACTGGGTCTGGTAGAGGTGCGGCGGTGTGACTAGGTCTGGTAGAGGTGCGGCGGTGTGACTGGGCTCTGTAGAGGTACGGCGGTGTGACTGGGCCCGGTACAGGTGCGGCAGTGTGACTGGGCCCAGTAGAGGTGCGGCGGTGTGACTGGGCCCCGTAGAGGTGCGGCGGAGTGACTTGGCCCGGTAGAGGTGTGGCGGTGTGACTGGGCCTAGTAGAGGTCTACCGGTGTGACTGGGCCCGGTAGAGGTGCGGCGGTGTGACGGGGCCGGGTAGAGGTACGGCGGTGTGACCAGGTCTGGTAGAGGTGCGGTGGTGTGACTGGGCCCGGTAGAGGTGCGGCGGTGTGACTGGGCCCGGTAGAGGTGCAGAGGTGTGACTGGGCCCGGTAGAGGTGCTGCGGTGTGACTGGGCCCGGTAGAGGTGCTTTGGTGTGACTTGGCCCAGTAGAGGTGCAGAGATGTGACTGGGCCCGTTAGAGGTGCGACGGTGTGACTGGGCCCGGTAGAGATTTGGCGGTGTGACTGGGCCTGGTAGAGGTGTGGCGGTGTGACTAGGCCCGGTAGAGGTGCAGCGGTGTGACTTGGCCCGGTAGAGGTGCGGCGGTGAGACTGGGCCCGGTAGAGATGCGGCGGTGTGACTGGGCCCACTAGAGGTGCTGTGGTGTGACTTGGTCTGGAAGAGGTGCAGCGTTGTGACTGGGCCCTGTAGAGGTGCAGAGGTGTGACTGGGCCCAGTAGGGGTGCAGAGGTGTGACTTGGTCTGGTAGAGGTGCGGCGCTGTGACTTGGCCCAGTAGAGGTGCGACGGTGTGACTGGGCCTAGTAGAGATCCGCTGGTGTGACTGGCCCAGTAGAGGGATGCGGTGGTGTGACTGGGCCCAGTAGAGATGAGGCGGTGTGTAGAAGAGCTGTGATCATGTGGTTGAGATAAAGAGAGGCAGTGTGGTGGTGTGACTTGGCCCAGTAGCAGTGTAGTTGTGTGAATGAGTGGTGGTGTAAAGGTTGCAGTAGAGGTGAGGTAGCGTGACTGGGCCGTAGGGTGCAAACCCTTTTGGGCTTGGGCCGGTAGAGGTGCATGGTGTGACTTAGACCAGTAAAGGTATGACTAGGGCCCCGTAGAGGGGTTTTTGGGGTTTTACTGGGCCCTGCAGTGGTGCGGCGGTGAGACGGTCTGGTAGAGGTGTGGCAGTGGGACTGGGCCCAGTAGAGATGCGGCGGTGTGACTTGGTCTGGTAGGGATGCGGTGGTGTGACTGGGCCCGGTAGAGATGCGACGGTGTGACTGTCCCCGGTAGAGGTGGGGCGGTGTGACTGGGCCCGGTAGAGATGCGGCGGTGTGACTGGGCCCGGTAGAGATTCGGCGGTCTGACAGGGCCGGGTTTGGGGATGCGGCGGTGTGACTTGGCCCCGGGAGAGGTGCAGCGGTGTGACTTGCCCGGTAGAGGTTTCGGCGGTGAGACTGGGCCCGGTAGAGATGCGGCTGTGTGACTGGGCCCACTAGAGGTGCTGTGGTGTGACTGGGTCTGGTAGAGGTGCGACGGTGTGACTGTGTCTAGTAGAGGTCCGCTGGTGTGACTGGGTCTGGTAGAGGTGCGCCGGTGTGACTTGGCCCTGTAGAGGTGCGGCGGTGTGGGCTGGGCCAGGTAGAGATGCGGCTGTGTGACTGGGCCGGGTAGAGGTCAGGCGGTGTGACTGGGCCGGGTAGAGATGCGGCAGTTTGACTTGGCCTAGTAGAGGTGCTGTGGTGTGACTTGGTCTGGAAGATGTTCAGCGTTGTGACTGGGCCCTGTAGAGGTGCAGAGGTGTGACTGGGCCCAGTAGGGGTGCAGAGGTGTGACTTGGTCTGGTAGAGGTGCGGCGCTGTGACTTGGCCCGGTAGAGGTGCGACGGTGTGACAGGGCCTAGTAGAGGTCTGCCGGTGTGACTGGGCCTAGTAGAGGTCTGCCGCCGGTGTGACTGGGTCTGGTAGGGGTGCAGCAGTGTGACTGGGGCAGGTAGAGGTGTGGCATTGTGACTGGGACCGGTAGAGGTGCGGTGGTGTGACTGGGCATGGTAGAGGTGCGGCAGTGTGACTGGGTCTGATAGAAGTGCGGCGGTGTGACTGGACCCTGTAGAGGTGCGGCAGTGTGACTGGTCTGGTAGAGGTGCGGCGGTGTGACTGGGCCCGGTAGAGGTGCGGCAGTGTGACTGGTCTGGGCGAGGTGCCGCGGTGTGACTGGGCCCGGCAGAGGTGCGACAGTGTGACTGGGCCTGGTAGAGATTTGGCGGTGTGCCTGGGCCAGTTAGAGGTGCGGCGGTGTGACTTGGGTCTGGTAGAGGTGCGGCGGTGTGACTGGGCCTGGTAGAGGTGCGGCGGTGTGACTGGTCTGGTAGAGGTGCGGCAGTGTGACTGGGCCCGGTAGAGGTGCGGCGGTGTGACTTGGGTCTGGTAGAGGTGCGGCGGTGAGACTGGGTCTGGTAGAGGTACGGCGGTGTGACTGGGCCCGGTACAGGTGCGGCAGTGTGACTGGGCCCGGTAGAGGTGCGGCGGTGTGACTGGACCCTGTAGAGGTCTGCCGGTGTGACTGGGCCCGGTAGAGGTGCGGCGGTGTGACCGGGTCTGGTAGAGGTACGGCGGTGTGACCGGGTCTGGTAGAGGTGCGGCGGTGTGACTGGGCCCGGTAGAGGTGCGGCGGTGTGACTGGGCCCGGTAGAGGTGCAGAGGTGTGACTGGGCCCGGTAGAGGTGCTGTGGTGTGACTGGGCCCGGTAGAGGTGCGTGGTGTGACTTAGACCAGTAAAAGTATGACTAGGCCCAGTAGAGGTTTGTAGTTTGACTGGGCCCTGCAGTGGTGCGGCGGTGAGACTTGGTCTGGTAGAGGTGTGGCAGTGTGACTGGGCCCAGTAGAGATGCGGCGGTGTGACTTGGTCTGGTAGGGATGCGGTGGTGTGACTGGGCCCGGTAGAGATGCGGCAGTGTGACTGGGCCCGGTAGAGATGCGGCGGTGTGACTGGGCCCGGTAGAGTTGCGGCGGTGTGACTGGGCCCGGTAGAGATGCGGCGGTGTGACTGGGCCCGGTAGAGATGCGGCGGTGTGACTTGGCCCGGTAGAGGTGCGGCGGTGTGACTGGGCCCGGTAGAGGTGCGGCGGTGTGACTGGGCCCGGTAGAGATGCTGTGGTGTGACTTGGTCTGGAAGAGGTGCAGAGGTGTGACTGGGCCCGGTAGAGATGCGGTGGTGTGACTGGGCCCGGTGGAGATGCGGCGGTGTGAGTGGGCCCGGTAGAGTTGCGGCGGTGTGACTGGGCCCGGTAGAGATGCGGCGGTGTGACTGGGCCCATTAGAGGTGCTGTGGTGTGACTTGGTCTGGAAGAGGTGCAGCATTGTGACTGCGCCCTGTAGAGGTGTGACTGGGCCCAGTAGGGGTGCAGAGGTGTGACTGGGCCCGGTAGAGGTGCGACGGTGTGACTGGGCCCAGTAGAGGTGCGACGGTGTGACTGGGCCCGGTAGAGGTGCGACGGTGTGACTGGGCCCGGTAGAGATTTGGCGGTGTGACTGGGCCCGGTAGAGGTGTGGCAGTGTGACCAGGCTCTGTAGAGGTGTGGTGGTGTGACTAGGCCCGGTAGGGATGCGACGGTGTGACTGGGCCCAGTAGAGATGAGGCGGTGTGTAGAAGAGCTGTGATCATGTGGTTGAGATAAGGAGTGGCAGTGTGGTGGTGTGACTTGGCCCAGTAGCAGTGTAGTTGTGTGACTGAGTGGTGGTGTAAAGGTTGCAGTAGAGGTGAGGTAGCGTGACTGGTCCCAGTAGAGGTGCAGCCTTGTGACTTGGGCCGATAGAGGTGCGTGGTGTGACTTAGACCAGTAAAGGTGTGTGGTGTGACTTAGACCAGTAAAGGTATGACTAGGCCCAGTAGAGGTTTGTGGTTTGACTGGGCCCTGCAGTGGTGCGGCGGTGAGACTTGATCTGGTAGAGGTGTGGCAGTGTGACCGGGTCTGGTAGAGGTACGGCGGTGTGACCAGGTCTGGTAGGGATGCGGTGGTGTGACTGGGCCCGGTAGAGGTGCGACGGTGTGACTGTCCCCGGTAGAGGTGGGGCGGTGTGACTGGGCCCGGTAGAGATGCGGCGGTGTGACTGGGCCCGGTAGAGATTCGGCGGTCTGACAGGGCCCGTTAGAGATGCGGCGGTGTGACTTGGCCCGGTAGAGGTGCAGCGGTGTGACTTGCCCCGGTAGAGGTGCGGCGGTGAGACTGGGCCCGGTAGAGATGCGGCTGTGTGACTGGGCCCACTAGAGGTGCTGTGGTGTGACTTGGTCTGGAAGAGGTGCGACGGTGTGACTGAGTCTAGTAGAGGTCCGCTGGTGTGACTGGGTCTGGTAGAGGTGCGGCGGTGTGACTTGGCCCAGGAGAGGTGCGGCGGTGTGACTGGGCCCGGTAGAGATGCGGCTGTGTGACTGGGCCCGGTAGAGATGCGGCGGTGTGACTGGGCCCGGTAGAGATGCGGCAGTTTGACTTGGCCTAGTAGAGGTGCTGTGGTGTGACTTGGTCTGGAAGAGGTGCAGCGTTGTGACTGGGCCCTGTAGAGGTGCAGAGGTGTGACTGGGCCCAGTAGGGGTGCAGAGGTGTGACTTGGTCTGGTAGAGGTGCGGCGCTGTGACTTGGCCCGGTAGAGGTGCAACGGTGTGACTGGGCCTAGTAGAGGTCTGCCGGTGTGACTGGGCCTAGTAGAGGTCTGCCGCCGGTGTGACTGGGTCTGGTAGGGGTGTAGCAGTGTGACTGGGCCAGGTAGAGGTGTGGCATTGTGACTGGGACCGGTAGAGGTGCGGTGGTGTGACTGGGCATGGTAGAGGTACGGCAGTGTGACTGGGTCTGATAGAAGTGCAGCGGTGTGACTGGACCCTGTAGAGGTGCGGAAGTGTGACTGGTCGGGTAGAGGTGCGGCGGGGTGACTGGGCCCGGTTGTGGTGCGTCTGTGGGACTGGTCTGGTCGAGGTGCCGCGGTGTGACTGGGCCCGGTAGAGGTGCGGCGGTGTGACTGGGCCAGGTAGAGGTGCGGCGGTGTGCCTGGGCACGGTAGAGGTGCGGCGGTGTGACTTGGTTCTGGTAGAGCTGCAGCCGTGTGACTGGGTCTGGTAGAGGTGCGGTAGTGTGACTGGGTCTGGTAGAGGTGCGGTAGTGTGACTGGGTCTGGTAGAGGTGCGGCGGTGTGACTGGGCCCGATAGAGGTGCTGCGGTGTGACTGGGTCTGGTAGAGGTACGGCGGTGTGACTGGGCCCGGTACAGGTGCGGCTGTGTGACTGGGCCCGGTAGAGGTGCGGCGGTGTGACTGGGCCTAGTAGAGGTCTGCCGGTGTGACTGGGCCCGGTAGAGGTGCGGCGGTGTGACCGGGTCTGGTAGAGGTACGGCGGTGTGACCGGGTCTGGTAGAGGTGCGGCGGTGTGACTGGGCCCGGTAGAGGTGCGGCGGTGTGACTGGGCCCGGTAGAGGTGCAGAGGTGTGACTGGGCCCGGTAGAGGTGCAGAGGTGTGACTGCGCCCGGTAGAGGAGCTTGGTGTGTGACTTAGACCTGTAAAAGTATGACTTGGCTCAGTAGAGGTTTGTAGTTTGACTGGGCCCTGCAGTGGTGCGGCGGTGAGACTTGGTTGGTAGAGTGTGGCAGTGTGACTGGCCCTGTAGAGTTGCGGCGGTGTGACTTGGTATGGTAGGATGCGGTGGTGTGACTGTGCCCAGTAGAGATGCTGTGGTGTGACTGGGCCCGGTAGAGTTGCGGCTGTGTGACTGGGCCTGGTAGTAGGTTGCGGCGGTGTCACTTGGGGCCCGGTAGAGATGCGGCGGTGTGACTTGGTCCGGTAGAGGTGCGGCGGTGTGACTGGGCCCGGTAGAGGTGCGGCGGTGTGACTGGGCCCGGTAGAGATGCTGTGGTGTGACTTGGTCTGGAAGAGGTGCAGAGGTGTGACTGGGCCCAGTAGGGGTGCAGAGGTGTGACTGGGCCCAGTAGGGGTGCAGAGGTGTGACTTGGCCCGGTAGAGGTGCGGCGGTGTGACTGGGCCCGGTAGAGATGCGGTGGTGTGACTGGGCCCGGTGGAGATGCGGCGGTGTGACTGGGCCCGGTAGAGATGTGGCGGTGTGACTGGGCCCGGTAGAGATGCGGCGGTGTGACTGGGCCCAATAGAGGTGCTGTGGTGTGACTTGGTCTGGAAGAGGTGCAGCATTGTGACTTCGCCCTGTAGAGGTGTGACTGGGCCCAGTAGGGGTGCAGAGGTGTGACTGGGCCCGGTAGAGGTGCGACGGTGTGACTCGGCCCAGTAGAGGTGCAGAGATGTGACTGGGCCCGTTAGAGGTGCGCCGGTGTGACTGGGCCCGGTAGAGATTTGGCGGTGTGACTGGGCCTGGTAGAGGTGTGGCGGTGTGACCAGGCTCTGTAGAGGTGTGGTGGTGTGACTAGGCCCGGTAGGGATGCGGCGGTGTGACTGGGCCCAGTAGAGATGAGGCGGTGTGTAGAAGAGCTGTGATCATGTGGTTGAGATAAAGAGTGGCAGTGTGGTGGTATGACTTGGCCCAGTAGCAGTGTAGTTGTGTGACTGAGTGGTGGTGTAAAGGTTGCAGTATAGGTGAGGTAGCGTGACTGGTCCCAGTAGAGGTGCAGCCTTGTGACTTGGGCCGATAGAGGTGCGTGGTGTGACTTAGACCAGTAAAGGTGTGTGGTGTGACTTAGACCAGTAAAGGTATGACTAGGCCCAGTAGAGGTTTGTGGTTTGACTGGGCCCTGCAGTGGTGCGGCGGTGAGACTTGATCTGGTAGAGGTGTGGCAGTGTGACTGGGCCTAGTAGAGATGCGTCGGTGTGACTTGGTCTGGTAGGGATGCGGTGGTGTGACTGGGCCCGGTAGAGGTGCTGTGGTGTGACTTGGTCTGGAAGAGATGCAGTGTTGTGACTGGGCCCTGTAGAGGTGGAGAGGTGTGACTGGGCCCAGTAGGGGTGCAGAGGTGTGACTTGGTCTGGTAGAGGTGCGGCGCTGTGACTTGGCCCGGTAGAGGTGCGACGGTGTGACTGGGCCTAGTAGAGGTCCGCTGGTGTGACTGGGTCTGGTAGAGGTGCGGCGGTGGGACTTGGCCCGGTAGAGGTGCGGCGGTGTGACTGGGCCCGGTAGCGTTGCTGCGGTGTGACTGGGCCCGGTAGAGTTGCTGCGGTGTGACTGGGCCCATTAGAGGTGCTGAGGTGTGACTTGGTCTGGAAGAGGTGCAGCGTTGTGACTGCGCCCTGTAGAGGTGCAGAGGTGTGACTGGGCCCAGTAGGGGTTCAGAGGTGTGACTGGGCCCGTTAGAGGTGCGACGGTGTGACTGGGCCCAGTAGAGGTGCGACGGTGTGACTGGGCCCGGTAGAGGTGCGACAGTGTGACTGGGCCCGGTAGAGATTTGTCGGCGCGACTGGGCCCGGTAGAGGTGTGGCGGTGTGACCTGGCTCTGTAGTGGTGTGGCGGTGTGACTAGGCCTGGTAGGGATGCGGCGGTGTGACTGGGCCCAGTAGTGATTTGGCGGTGTGACTGGGCCCGGTAGAGATGCGGCGGTGTGACTGGGCCCACTAGAGGTGCTGTGGTGTGACTTGGTCTGGAAGAGGTGCAGCGTTGTGACTGGGCCCTGTAGAGGTGCAGAGGTGTGACTGGGCCCAGTAGGGGTGCAGAGGTGTGACTGGGCCCGCTAGAGGTGCTGTGGTGTGACTTGGTCTGGAAGAGGTGCGACGGTGTGACTGGGCCCGGTAGAGGTGCGACAGTGTGACTGGGCCCGGTAGAGATTTGTCGCGCGACTGGGCCCGGTAAAGGTGTGGCGGTGTGACCAGGCTCTGTAGAGGTATGGCGTTGTGACTAGGCCCGGTAGGGATGCGGCGGTGTGACTGGGCCCAGTAGAGATGAGGCGGTGTGTAGAAGAGCTGTGATCATGTGGTTGAGATAAAGAGTGGCAGTGTGGTGGTGTGACTTGGCCCAGTAGCAGTGTAGTTGTGTGAATGAGTGGTGGTGTAAAGGTTGCAGTAGAGGTGAGGTAGCGTGACTGGTCCCAGTAGAGGTGCAGCCTTGTGACTTGGGCTGGTAGAGGTGCGTGGTGTGACTTAGACCAGTAAAGGTATGACTAGGCCCAGTAGAGGTTTGTGGTTTGACTGGGCCCTGCAGTGGTGCGGCGGTGAGACTTGGTCTGGTAGAGGTGTGGCAGTGTGACTGGGCCCAGTAGAGATTCGTCTCTGTGACTAGGTCTGGTAGGGCTGCGGTGGTGTGACTGGGCCCGGTAGAGATGCGGCGGTGTGACTGGGCCCAATAGAGGTGCTGAGGTGTGACTTGGTCTGGAAGAGGTGCAGCGTTGCGACTGGGCCCTGTAGAGGTGCAGAGGTGTGACTGGGCCCAGTAGGGGTTCAGAGGTGTGACTGGGCCCGGTAGAGGTGCGCCGGTGTGACTGGGCCCGGTAGCGGTGCGACGGTGTGACTGGGCCGGGTCGAGGTGCGACGGTGTGACTGGGCCCGGTAGAGATTTGGCGGTGCGACCGGGCTCTGTAGAGGTGTGGCGGTGTGACTTGGCCCGGTAGAGGTGCGGCGGTGTGACTGGGCCCAGTAGAGGTGCTGCGGTGTGACTGGGCACGGTAGAGGTGCGGTAGTGTGACTGGGTCTGGTAGAGGTGCGGCGGTGTGACCGGGTCTGGTAGAGGTGCGGCGGTGTGACTGTGCCCGGTAGAGGTGCAGAGGTGTGACTGGGCCCGGTAGAGGACCGCAGATGTGCCCATGCCTCTCCTGTGTCTACTGTTGCACTCCTGTTCCATGCCATGGCTCCCGCTGGGGACCATGGGCATGGCCGGGTCTCTTCTTTGCTGGTTCGCCTCTGAGTCACACTCACCTGTCCACGCTCATGCTCACATCTGTCCTCTCTGGCTGCCACTGCGCGGCAGTGCACGGTGATTTAAAGGGACAGTGTCCCAATTACTTGCCATTTGACCTGTGACCTGTGAACTTCTTGCCCTTGTCTCATTGTCAGTTCTTGATGTTCCTCATAGAGCTTGACCCCTGTTTGCTGCTGTTGCAATACCTGCGTTAACCCCAAGTATATCTAGTTCCTGCTGTTCCTGCCATTGCACCAGTTGGTGTCTGCACTACTGCTGATTATCTGCTGCTGTACCCGTCCGCTACCTGCCTGGGACCTGTTACCTGCACCTTCTGTGACCCGTCCTCTTAGTTCGTACCTGGTGTTCTTGTCCTGTGGGGTTCTACTCTGTTAGAACATGACAGTCTCTCTCCCTTTGTCTTCCAGTCCTCCGCCCAAGGAGAGAATCTCACCGTCTTCGGGTGTCTGAACCATGGGGTCCCGCTGATTTCTGCCGATAACTTGTCCATCAGCTGCCAAACAGGTCAGTCCTAGAGGGTCCCCTAATCTGTTATATACAACATGGTCATAAGAGTGCTGGAATGGCATCCTACCGTAATACCACCCCTCACTGGTTACTGCCCACTGTGGTTCCCCATGGTTCCTACCCTTGTTGTCCCGCTGGTTCCAGATATATGTGGTCCCTCATGGTTCCTGCTCCCTGTGGTCCACGCTAGGTCCTGCCCCCTGTTGTTCCCTATGGTTACTGCCCCCTTGGTCCCCGCTGGTTCCCACCCTCGTGGTCTCCTCTGGTTCCTGGCCCTCTGTCCCTGCTGGTCACTGCCCCCCATGGTTCCCCCTGGTTTCTGCACTCATGGTCCCTGCTGGTCACTGGCCCCCATGGTTCCCTCTGGTTCCCACTCTTGTGGTCTCCTCTGGTTTCTGGCTCTGTGGTCCCTGCTGGTCCCTGCCCCCTGTTGTCGCAGCTAGTTCCAAACCCCTGTGGTCTCATCTGGTCACTGCCCCCCATGGTTCCCTCTGGTTCCCGTCCTCATGGTCTCCTCTGGTTCCTGGCCCTGTGGTCCCTGCTGGTCACTGCCCCCCAGGGTTCCCTCTGGTTCCTGCCCTTGTAGTCCCTGCTGGTCACTGTTCCCATGGTTCCCTCTGGTTCCTGGCCCTGTGGTCCCTGCTGGTCACTGCCCCCATGGTTCCCTCTGGTTCCTGCCCTCATGGTCTCTTCTGGTCACTGGTCCCTATGGTTCCCTCTGGTTCCCGCTCTCGTGGTCTCCTCTGGTTCCTGTCCCCTCTGGTCCCTGCTGGTCACTGCTCCCATGGTTCCCTCTGGTTCCTGCCCTCATGGTCTCTTCTGGTCACTGGACCCTATGGTTCCCGCTCTCGTGGTCTCCTCTGGTTCCTGTCCCCTGTGGTCCCTGCTGGTTCCTGGCCTTGTAGTCCCTGCTGGTCACTGGCCCCTACGGTTCCCTCTGGTACCCGCTCTCGTGGTCCCCGCTTGTTCCTGCCCCCTGTGTTCCCCGCTGGTTCCTGTCCTCGTGGTCCCTGCTGGTCACTGCTCCCATGGTTTCTGACCCTGGGCCACGTGCTTGGATCCTGGGTGTCACTGTCATGTGACTTGATGTTCTCTCTTTAGAATCACTCTCTGGGTTTTCCTTGTCGGTGAATACAACCAATAGCGTCACCCGACTGCGGATCCCGTATCCCCAGACGGGCACCTGGTACCTGAACCTGCGCTCCCTCTGCAGCTCCGAGAGCGGGTGAGGCCTTCACAGATGCTTGCCTGTGTCTTTTGTCAACCTCCAGAGTGTGTACGAAATTGTGTGAATGTGACAATCATTCCCAGGGGCGAGACTTGCACAAAATGGTTTTGACTCTCGCCCTAGTATACAGGCATGCACAGCTAGATTGCAAGCTCTTGGGAGCCGGGCCCTCTCTTGTCTGATATATTATTAGTCTTGTTGCCTCCTGTGCAGCGCTGCAGTCTATGTTGGCGCTATGTCAGTAATGATTACACACAGGCCCCTCGTGTGACTCTTCTCCTCACTCTGTTGTTAGGTGGCGGCAGTGCGGTAACATCAGTGCAGAGCTCAACCTGCGCACCTTCCTGTCCCCGTGTATCAATGAGTGCGGCCTGTACGGACAGTGCAAACTGCTGCGCACCAACAACTACCTGTATGCTGCCTGCGAGTGCCGGCAGGTAAGGAAGGGGGGACGGCAGTACATGATGATGTCACAGGTGAAGTGATGATGTCACAGGTGATGTGATGATGTCTTTGTCAGAAGTCTCCATTCAGGACAAATGCACATCCACCGTTTTGTCATTTATATCAGGGAAAACCTGTACCTCCGCGATCGCCTGCGTCTAGTCCACCTGTCTGTGGGGGGGACGCTCTGGATGCCAGTCGGCTGTCTCAGGACTGTCACACTCTTGATGCGGGTGGCCTGGCTGTTTTGAGGATACTGGCCGTGTGGCAGCCTCATAGATGCTGGTGGCCTCAAGGATACAAGTAGTGTGGCAGTCTTAGGGATACCAGTGACCTGGCTGTCTCAGGGATGCGACTCTCTTGCTGCCAGTGGTCTGGCTGTCTCTGGGATGCCGGCTGTCTGACGGTCTTAGGGATACCAATGACCTGGCTGTCTCAGGGATGCGACTCTCTTGCTGCCAGGGGTCTGGCTGTCTCTGGGATGCCGGCTGTCTGACGGTCTTAGGGATACCAGTGACCTGGCTGTCTCAAGGATGTGACTCTCTTGCTGCCAGTGGTCTGGCTGTCTCTGGGATGCCGGCTGTCTGACGGTCTTAGGGATACCAATGACCTGGCTGTCTCAGGGATGTGACTCTCTTGCTGCCAGGGGTCTGGCTGTCTCTGGGATGCCGGCTGTCTGACGGTCTTAGGGATACCAGTGACCTGGCTGTCTCAAGGATGTGACTCTCTTGCTGCCAGTGGTCTGGCTGTCTCTGGGTGCCGGCTGTCTGACGGTCTTTGGGTTACCATTGACCTGGCTGTCTCAAGGATGTGACTCTCTTGCTGCCAGTGGTCTGGCTGTCTCTGGGATGCCGGCTGTCTGACGGTCTTAGGGATACCAGTGACCTGGCTGTCTCAAGGATGTGACTCTCTTGCTGCCAGGGGTCTGGCTGTCTCTGGGGTGCCGGCTGTCTGACGGTCTTAGGGATACCAATGACCTGGCTGTCTCAAGGATGTGACTCTCTTGCTGCCAGTGGTCTGGCTGTCTCTGGGATGCCGGCTGTCTGACGGTCTTAGGGATACCAATGACCTGGCTGTCTCAAGGATGTGAATCTCTTGCTGCCAGGGGTCTGGCTGTCTCTGGGGTGCCGGCTGTCTGATGGTCTTAGGGATACCAATGACCTGGCTGTCTCAAGGATGTGACTCTCTTGCTGCCAGTGGTCTGGCTGTCTCTGGGATGCCGGCTGTCTGATGGTCTTAGGGATACCAGTGACCTGGCTGTCTCAGGGATGCGACTCTCTTGCTGCCAGGGGTCTGGCTGTCTCTGGGGTGCCGGCTGTCTGATGGTCTTAGGGATACCAGTGACCTGGCTGTCTCAGGGATGCGACTCTCTTGCTGCCAGGGGTCTGGCTGTCTCTGGGATGCCGGCTGTCTGACGGTCTTAGGGATACCAATGACCTGGCTGTCTCAAGGATGTGACTCTCTTGCTGCCAGTGGTCTGGCTGTCTCTGGGATGACGGCTGTCTGAGGGTCTTAGGGATACCAATGACCTGGCTGTCTCAGGGATGTGACTCTCTTGCTGCCAGGGGTCTGGCTGTCTCTGGGATGCCGGCTGTCTGACGGTCTTAGGGATACCAGTGACCTGGCTGTCTCAGGATGTGACTCTCTTGCTGCCAGTGGTCTGGCTGTCTCTGGGATGCCGGCTGTCTGACGGTCTTAGGGATACCAATGACCTGGCTGTCTCAAGGTTGTGACACTCTTGATGCCGGCGGTCTGGCTGTCTCTGGGATGCCGGCTGTCTGATGGTCTTAGGGATACTACTGACCTGGCTGTCTGGAGGATGTGACACTTTTGATGCTGGCGGTCTGGTAGTCTCGGGGATGTGACACTCTTGATGCTGGCGGTCTGGTAGTCTCGGGGATGTGACACTCTTGATGCCGGCGGTCCGGTTGTCTCGGGGATGTCACGCTCTTGCTGCCGGCGGTCCGGTTGTCTCGGGGATGTCACGCTCTTGCTGCCGGCGGTCCGGTTGTCTCGGGGATGTGACGTTCTTGATGCCGGCGGTCCGGTTGTCTTGGGGATGTCACGCTCTTGCTGCCGGCGGTCCGGTTGTCTCGGGGATGTGACGTTCTTGATGCCGGCGGTCCGGTTGTCTTGGGGATGTCACGCTCTTGCTGCCGGCGGTCCGGTTGTCTCGGGGATGTGACACTCTTGATGCCGGCGGTCCGGTTGTCTCGGGGATGTGACGTTCTTGATGCCGGCGGTCCGGTTGTCTCGGGGATGTCACGCCCCTTGCTGCCGCGGTCCGGTTGTCTCGGGGATGTGACACTCTCCTTGATGCCCCGGGGGTCCGGGTGTCGCGGGGATGTCACGGTCTTGATTCCGGTGGTCCGGTTGTCTCGGGGATGTGACGTTCTTGATGCCGGCGGTCCGGTTGTCTCGGGGATGTGACACTCTTGATGCCGGCGGTCCGGTTGTCTCGGGGATGTGACGTTCTTGATGCCGGCGGTCCGGTTGTCTCGGGGATGTGACGTTCTTGATGCCGGCGGTCCGGTTGTCTCGGGGATGTGATGCTCTTGATGCCGGTGGTCCGGTTGTCTCGGGGATGTGACACTTTTGATGTCGGCGGTCTGGTTGTCTCGGGGATGTGACACGCTTGATGCCAGCGGTCTGGTTGTCTGGGCGTTGTGACACTCTTGATGCCGGCGGTCTGGTTGTCTCGGAGATGTGACACTCTTGATGCCGGCGGTCTGGTTGTCTCGGGGATGTCACGCTCTTGATTCCGGTGGTCTGGTTGTCTTGGGGATGTGACACCCTTGATGCCGGCGGTCTGGTTGTCTGGGGGATGCGACACTCTTGATGTTGGTGGTCTGGTAGTCTTGGGGATGTCACACTCTTGTTCCCAGTGGTGCGGCTGTCTCGTAGATGCCAGTGGTCTCGGGGATGTCACACTCTTGTTCCCGGTGGTGCGGCTGTCTCGGAGATGCCAGTGGTCTTGATGATGCTGGTTGTCTTGGGGATGTCACACTCTTGATGTCAGCAGTACGGTAGTCTCGGGGAAGTCACACTCTTGTTCCCGGCGGTTCGGCTGTCTCTTGGATGCCGGCAGTCTCACCACCCTCTGTTTTCTCGCAGGCTGGAGCGGCTGGGGCTGCACAGATAACGCTCAGGCCTTCACCTATGGCTTCCAGCTTTTGTCCACTCTGCTCCTCTGCCTCAGTAACCTCATGTTCCTGCCGCCCGTCCTCATCGCCCTGCGCAGCCGCTACCTCCTGGAGGCCTCCGTCTACATCGTCGCCAGGTTCTTCTCCACTGTGAGTACCGGTTCCCGGTCTGTGGGCCTGTCCTTCATGCAGAGCCCTGTTCCCTCCATGGCCTCGCTTCTCTTGTGTATAGCAGTTCAACAATGCAAGTGACCAGCCTGGCATCGTGGTCTTCTGCATCATGGAGTACGACGTGCTGCAGTTCTGCGACTTCCTCGGCTCCCTCATGTCGGTGTGGGTGACGGTCATCAGCATGGCGCGGCTGCAGCCCATCATCAAGCAGGTGGGAGTCAGTGTATAACCACAAGAAAGTAAGATCTGTGCCCTGTGATCTCCCTGGTGTGCAAATATGGCAACGTCGGGAGTGTATATGATGAGTGCATGTGTGTGCAGTGAGTGTATATGTGACTGTGTGTATCCATAGGTAGTAAGTGTATATGTGACTGTATGTAGTGTGTGCATGTGTGCTGGTATGTTGTATGTGTATCCATATGTGCATATCAACTCTGTATGATTATAGGGACCATAGAGAAGGAGGCATCCTCTGTGTTACCTGTGCGCTTCTGTATACTGATGGCAAACTCCACCACTCAGCTCTATTGTACTCAGCTCTGTATACTACAAGGCAGAAATGTGAAGAAACAGAGAACACACCTGCTGCGTCCCTGAGTACTGCTCTGTACTTATAGCACAATCCAAAGATAAAGCCACGACAGCCACTCCCACATTGTGGCTTTATCTGTGGATATTTTGCCCCAGTCAATCCTTGGTGGTGATCATTTGCGGAACTGGGAACGACTGCAGTGACAGATGTGAACTGCTACAAATGAATATACATAGTATAACCCAGCGAAGTGAGCAGGGGGACATAGAATTTGGGAGATTCTGTTTGAAACATACATTCTTCATGAGAAAGCGCCCCTTGTGGCCCCCTTTTTTTAAGTTTTTTGGGGGGCCCCCTTTTTTCCCCCCTTCCCCCCCTTTTTCCCCCCCCCGGGGGGCCCCCTTTTCCCCCCCCTTTTTTTTTTTTTTTAAAGGTTTTTTTGGGCCCCTTTTTTTCCGGGGTTCCCCCGGGAACCCCTTTTTTTCCCTTTTTTTGTTTTTGGGGGGCCCCGGGTTCGGGGGTTTTTTGGGGGGGGGCCCTTTTTGGGGTTTTTTTTTTTTTTAATGGGGGGGCCCCGGGGGGGGGCTTTAAACCGGGGGGGTTTGGTTTTCCCCCCAAAATTTTGGGGGTTTTTTTCCCGGTCCCCCCCAAAAAACAAAGGGGGGGGGGAAAAAAAAAAAGGGGGGGGGGTTTTTTGGGTTTTTCCCCCGGGGGGGGAAAAAATTTTTTTTTGGGTTTTTTCTTGGGGTTTTAAATTTTTTTTTTAAAATTTTTTTAAATTTTTTTTTTGGGGTTTTTAAAAGGGGTTAAAAATTTTTCCTTTGGGGGGAAAAAGGGGCCCCCCCCTTTTTTAAAATTTTTCCCCAAAACCCAAAAAAAAAAAAACCCTTTTTAAAACCCGGGGAAAACCCCCCCCCTTTTCCCTTTATTTAAAAAACCCCCAAAAAACCCCCCCTTTAATTTTTGGGGTTTTTTGGGAAAAATTTTTCCCCCTTTTTTGGTTTTTTTTGGGGCCCCGGGTTTTAAAAAAAGGGAAAAAAAAAAATTAAAAAAATTTTTAAAAAAAAGGGGGGTTTTTAAAAATTTTTAAAAAGGGGTTTTTCTTTTTCTTTAAAAAATTTTTTTTTTATTTTAAAAAAATTTTTTTCCCCCTTTTTTTGGGGGGAAAAAAAAAAAAAAAAAAGGGGGGGAAAAAACCCAAAATTTGGGGAAATTTAAAAATTAAAAATTTTTTTTTTTTAAAAAAATTTTTTTAAAAAAAAACCCCAAAAGGGGGAAAAAAAAAATTTTTTTGTTTAAAAAACCCCTTTCCCAAAAAAAGGGGGGGGGAAAAAAAATCCCCTTTTTTTTTGGGGGGAAAAAGGGCCAAAAAAAAAAAGGGGGGGAAAAAAACCCCCCCCCATTTTTTTAAAAAAAGGGGGAAAAAAAAAAAACCCCCGGGGGGGGCCCCCCCCTTTTTTTTTTTTTAAAAAAAAAAGGGGGAAAAAAAAAAAAAAAAAATTTCCAAATTTTTTTTAAAAAAAAGGGGGGGAAAAAAAAAAGAAAAAATTTGGGGGGGGAAAAAAAAACCCCCTTTTCCTTTAAATTTTTGGGGAAAAAGGGGGAAAAGGGAAAAAAGGGAAAAACACCCCCCAAAAAAAATTTTTGGGAAAAGGGGGTTTTTTTTTTTAAAAAAAAAAAACCCCCCCAAAAAAGGGAAAAGGAAAAGGGGGGTTAAAAAAAAAAAATTTTAAAAAAAAAATTTTTCCCTTTTTTTTTTAAAAAAAAATTTTTAAAAAAAAAGGGGGGTTTAAAAAATTTAAAAAATTTTTTTTTTAAAAATTTTTTTTTAAAAAAAAAAACCCCCCCCCCCCCAAACCCCCCCCCCAAAAAAAAGGGGGGGGAAAAAAAAAAAAAGGGGGGGTTTTTTTTCCCCCCCCCTTTTGGTTTTTTTTGGGGGAAAAGGGGGGGAAAAGGGGGAAAAAATTTTTTGGGGGGGGATTTTTTTTTTAAAAGGGGGGGGGGAAAAAAAAAAAAAACCCCAAAAAAAAATTTTTGGGGGTTTTTTTTTTTGGGGGGGGGCCCCGGGGGGGGGGGGGGCCGGTGAAAATTTTTGGGGGGGGTGGGGGGCCCCCCGGGGGGGTTTTGGGGAAAAAAAAAGGGGGAAAAAGGGGTTTTTTTTTCCTTTGGTTTTTGGGGGGGGGGGAAAAGGGGAAAAAAAAAATTTTTTAAAAAAAAAAAAGTTTTCTTTTTTCCCCCCAAAAAAAAAAAAAAAATTTTTTTTTTTTTTATTTAAAAAAAAAGGGGGGGGGGAAAAAATAGTTTTTTTGGTTTTTTTTTTGGGGGGGAAAAAAAAATTTTTTTTTTTCCCCCCTTGAAAAAATTTTTTTTTTTCCCCTTTTTTTAAAAAAATTTTTTTGGGGAAAAAATTTTTTTCCCCCCTTTTTTCCCCAAGGGGTTTTTAAAATTTTTTTTTTTGGGGGGTTTTTTTAAAATTTTTTTTTGGGGGTTTTTTTTTTTGGGGGGGGGGTTTTTTTTTTTTTTAAAAAAAAAAAAAATTTTTTTTTTGGGGGGGGGGGCCCCCTTTGGTCCCCTTTTTTTCAAAATTTTTTTTAAAAAAAAAAAAATAAAAAAATTTTTGGGAAAAAAAAAAGGGTTGGGGTTTTTTTAAATTGGTTTTAAAACCCCGGTTGGTTTTTTTTTAAAAACCCAAAAATTTTTTTTTTTGGGGGGCCTTTTTAAAAAAAAATTTTTCCCCCAAAAATAAAAACCCCCCCTTTTAATGGGAAAAAGAAATTTTTTTTTTTTAAAAAAAAAAATTTCCCCCCCCCCCCCCCCCCCCCCATTAAAAATTTTTTTTTAAAAAAAAATTTTTTTTTGGGGTTTTTTTTTTTTGGGGGGGTTTTTTTTTTAATTTTTTCCCGGGTTTTTTTTTTGGGTTTGGGGGGGGTTTTTTTTTTTTTGGGGGGGGTTTTTTTTTTGGGGTGGGTCTCCTTTTTGGGGGGGGGGGGCCCCCGGGGGGGGGGCCCCAAAGGGGGGTGGGGGGGTTTTTTTCCCCCGGGGTTTTTTTTTCGGGCCCTTTTTTTCCCTTTTTGGGGTTTTTTTTTTTTTTTTTTTAAAATAATAAAAAATATTTTTTTTAAATTTTTAAAATTTTTTTCCAAAAAAAAAATTTTTTTTTTTTGGGGGTTTTTTTTTTTTTTGGGGGGGGGTTTTTTGGGGGGGTTTGGCCCCAATTTTTTTTCCCTTTTTTTGGGGGGGTTGGGGGAAAAAATTTTTTTTTTTCCCTTTTTTTTTGGGGGGTTTTTTTAACCCCCAAAAAAATTTTTTCCCCCCTTTTTCCCTTTTTATTTCCCCTTTTTTTTTTGGGGGGGGTAAATTTTTTAAAAAGGGGGGGGCCCCCCCCCCTTTTTTTTCTTTTAAAAAGGGGGTTTTTTGGGGTTTTTTTCTATTATTTGGGGGGGGGGGCCCCCCCCTTTTTCGGTTTTTGGGGGGGGGTAAAGGTTTTTTGGGGTTTTTAAATTTTTTTGGGGGAAGGGGTTTTTTTTTCCCCCCCCCGGGAAAATTTTTTTTTTTTTTTCCCTTTTTGGGGGTTTTTTTTTAAAAAATTTCCCCCTTTTTTTTCCTTTCCCCCATTATTTTTTTTAAATTTTGGGGAAAGTAAAATTTCCCGGGGGGTTTTTTTTTTTTTTTTTTTAAATTTTTGGGGGGGAAAATTTTTTTGGGGTCTGGGGTTTTGGGCCCTTTTTTTAAAAATTTTTTTTGGGGGGGCCCCCCCCCAAAAATTTAATTAATTTTTAATTGGGGAAAATGTTTCCTTTTTTTGGGGGGGGGGCCCGGGGTTTTTTTTTTTTAAAAAGGGGGTTTTTTAAACCAAAACCCCCCCCCCGGGGGGGTTTCTTTTTGGGGGCCTTTTTAAAACCCTTTTGGGGGGGGGGGGGCCAAAAAAATTTTTTTAAATTTGGGGGTTTTTTTTAAAGGGGGGTTTTTTAATTTTTTTCGGGGTTTTTTTCCCCCCCCCCCCCCCCCCCCCCCCGGGGGGGGGGTTTTTTTAAAAAAAAACCCTTTTTTTTTTTTTTTAAAAAGGGGGGGGGCCCCTTTTTTTAAATTGGGTTAAAATTTTTTTTTTTTTAAAATTAAAAAAATTTTTAAAATTTTTTAAAAGGCCCCGGGGGGAAAAAATCTTTTTTTTTTTTTGGGGGGAAAATTTTTTTAAAATTTTTTTCTTAAACCCCCTTTTTTTTCCCCTTTTTTTTTTGGGGGGGGGGGGGGGGGGGTTGTTTTTTTTTTTTTTTTAATTTTTTTTGGGCCTTTTTTTTTTTTTTTTTTTTTTTTAAAAAAATTTTTTTTTTTACCCCAAATTTTTTTTTTTTTTAAAAAAAGGGGGGGGCCCCGGGCCCTTTTTTTTTTTTGGGGGGGTTTTTTTTTAAAACGTTTTTGTTTTTTTTGTTTTCCCTTTTCTCATTGGGGGCCCCCCCCTAACCCCCCTTTTTTTTCCCCCTTTTTTTTTTTTTAAAAAAAAACCCCGGGGGTTTTTTTTTTAAGGGGCCTTTGGGTTTTTTTGGGGGTTTTTTGGGGTTTTTCCCCTTTCCTTTTTTTGAAAATTTTTTCCCCCGGGGGGTTTTTAAAAAAATTTTTTGGGGGGCCTCCGGGGGGTTTAAAATTTTTTAAAAAAAATTTTTTCCTTTGGGGGGGGCTTTTTTTTCCCCTTTTTTTTTGGGGGTTTCCAATTTAAAATTTTTTGGGGGAATTTTTTTTTTTTTTTGGGGAAAAAAGTTTTTGGGAAAAGGTTTTTTTTTTTCCCCCCCAAAAAAAATTTTTGGGGAAACCCGGGGGGTTTAAAAAATGGGTTTTGGGAAAAAAAATTTTTTTTTTTTTTGGGGGGGTTTTTTTTTTTTTTTAAATTTTTTAAAAAAAAAACCCTTTAAAATTTGGGGGGTTTTTTGGGGAAAAAATTTGGGGGGCCCCCCCCGGGGGGGGGTTTTTTTGGGGGGGGGGGTTTTTTTTTTTTGGGGGGGAAAACCCCCCAATTTTTTTTTTAAAGGGGGTTTTTTCCCTGGGTTTTTTAAAACCCTTTTTAAATTTTAAAACCCTTTTTTAAATTTTTCCCTTCCCCTTTTTCCCCGGGGGTTTTTTTGGGGGGGGGGGCCCCCCCCCTTTTTTAAAATTTTTTTTTTTGGGGGGTTTTTTTTTTTTTTTTTAAAATTTTTTTTGGGGGGGAAAAAAAATTTTTTTTTACCCCTTTTCTAATTTTTTTTAAAATTTTTAAAAAAATTTGCACCCCCAAAAATTTCCCCCCCGGGGGTTTTTTTTCCCAAAATTTTTTTTTTTTTTATAAAGGGGTTTTTTAAACCCTTTTTTTCAAAGGGGGTTGGGGGGGGGTTTTTTTTTCCCCCCCCGTTTTTGGGGGGGGCCCGGGGGGAAAATTTTTTTAAATTTTTTAAAAACCCCGGGGTTTTTTTTTGGGTTGGGCCCTTTTTTTTTTGGGCACAAAAAAAGGGGGGGGGGAAATTTTTTTTCCCGGGGGGAAATTTTTTTTTGGGGCCAAATTTGGGGGGGTTTTTTTTTTTTTTTTTTGGGGGGAAAAAAAGGGGGGGGGGTTTTTTTTAAAAAAAGGGGGTTCCCCCCCCCGGGGGGGGTTTTAATTTTTTGAAAACCCCCCCCCCCCAAAGCCTTTTGGCCCGGTTCCAATTTTTTTCAAGGGGGAAAACCCCCCCGGGGGGGTTTTTTTTTTTTTTAAAAAAAAAAACCAAAATTTTTTTTTGGGGAAAGGGTTTTTTTGGGTTTTTTTCCAGGTTTTCCCTTTTTTTCCCTTCCCCTTTTTTTTGGGGGTTTCCCCCGGGGTTTTTTTTTTTTTCCCGGGGGGGAAGGGGTTCCCAAAGGGGGTTGGGGGTTTTTTTTTTATTTGGGGGGGGGGGGCCCCCCCCCCCCTTTTTTTTTAAAAATTTTTTTTTAAAAATTTTTAAAAAAATTTTTTTTTTTTTTTAAAAATTTTTTTTAAAAACCCCCCCCCCCCAATTTTAAAAAAAAAATTTTTAAAAAAAAAATTTTTTTTTCCCAAAAAATTTTTTGGGGGGCCGTTTTTGGGGGTTTAAAAAAAAACTTGGGGGGAAAAAACCCCCCCCCCCCCCCCCCCGCCCCCCCCCCCCCCCCCCCCCCCCCCCTCCCCCCCCCCCCCCCCCCCCCCCCCCCCAAAAAAAGGGGGTTTTTTTTTCCCAAAAAAAAAAGGGGGGAAAAAAAAGGGGGTTTTTTTTTCCCCCCTTTTTAAACCCGGGGGGTTTTTGGGCCCCCCCCGGGGGGGTTACGGGGGTTTTTTTTCCCCCGGTTTTTTTTTTTTGGGTTTTTTTTCCCCCTTTGGTTTAAAATTTTTTTTTTTAAAAAATTCCCCCTTTTGGGGGTCCTTTTTTTTTTCCCCGGTGGGCCCCGGGGGGTTTTTTGGGGGGGGTTTTTGGGTTTGGGGAACCCCTTTTTTTTAAAGGGGGCCCCGGGGGGGGGGGCAAGGGTTTTTTAAAATTTTTTTTTTTTAAAAAATTTTTTAAAAAGGGGCCCTTTTTTTTAAACCGGGTTTTTTTTAAAACCCCCTTTTTAAAGTTTTTTAAAAACCCTTTTTTAAAGGGGGGGGGGGGGGGGGGAATTTTTTTTAAAAAATTTTTTTTAAACCCCCAAAAAGGGGGGGTTTTTAAAAAGGGGGGGTAAAGTTAAAAAAAACCCCCCCTTTTTTTAAAGGGGGGAAAAGGGGGGTTTTTTTTTTTCCCCTTTTTTTAAAAAATTTTAAAAAAAAAATTTTTAAAAAAAATTTTCCAAATTTTTTAGGGGCCCAAAAAAGGGGGGCCCCCCCCTTTTTTAAAGGGTTTTTTTTTTGGGGGGGGGGGGAAAAAATTTTTTTTTTTTTGGGGGGGGGTTTTTTTTCCTTTTTGGGGGTTTTTTTTAAATTTTTTATTTTCCCCCCTTTTTTTTAAAAAAATTTTTAAAGGTTTGTTTTTCGGGGAAAATTTGGGTTCCGGGGAAAATCCTTTTTTTGGGGGCCCCCACGTATTTATAAGAGCGTCGCCCCCCCGATGTAGGGGACAGTCCGGGTTTTTATAAGAGCGCTCGCCTGATGTAGGTACAGTCGGGTATTTATAAGAGCGCTCCCCTGTGTAGGGGACAGTCGGGTATTTATAAGAGCGCTCGCCTCCGATGTAGGGGACAGTCCGGGTTTTTAAATAAGAGCGCTCCCCTCCGATGTGGGGACAGTCGGGTATTTATAAGAGGCTCGCTCCGTTTGGGGGGGGGGGACAGTCCGGGTATTTATAAGAGCGCTCGCCTCCGATGTAGGGGACAGTCCGGGTATTTATAAGAGCGCTCGCCTCCGATGTAGGGGACAGTCCGGGTATTTATAAGAGCGCTCGCCTCCGATGTAGGGGACAGTCCGGGTATTTATAAGAGCGCTCGCCTCCGATGTAGGGGACAGTCCGGGTATTTATAAGAGCGCTCGCCTCCGATGTAGGGAACAGTCCAGGTATTTACTGGCTCACCCCTAATGTAGGGAACACTCTGGGTATTTATGAGAGCCGTTGTCACCGATGAAGGGAACAATCCAAGTATTTGAGCGCTCGCCCCTGATGTAGGGAACAGTCCAGGTATTTGAGCACTCACCTCTGATGTAGAGAACAGGGGGGGTATTTATGATATTACTCGTCCCCAATGACGGGAACAATCCAAGTATTTAAGCGCTCGCCCTCGTTGTAGGGAACAGCCCATTGTAGGTAACAGTCTGGGTATTTGAGCACTCGCTTCTGATGGAGTGACCAGTATGGGTATTTGAGCACTCGCTTCTGATGGAGTGACCAGTATGGGTATTTGAGCGCTCACCCTCATTGTAGGGAGCAGTCCAGGTATTTGAGGGCTCGCCTCTGATGTAGAGAACAGAACGGGTATTTATGACATCTGTCGCCCCTAATTACGGGAACAATCCAAGTATTTGAGCGCTCATTCTCATTGTAGGGAACAGTCCGGGTATTTGAGCGCTCATCCCCACTTTAAGGAACAGTCCGAGTTCTCCGCCCCACTACAGGCCTGCCAGATGACATTCACAGCCCGGAGCCGTAGCCACATGGACGTGCTCTGCTCGTACCTCTACTGCCGTAACAGTCTCGGGGGCACTGCCCCATAAATATTGATGCCAAGGGTCCTGTCCTGCAGCCACTGGATCCGGCAAGGTACTGTTGATGGATTCTGTGAGGTCCATCTGCAACAGAACATGACTTATGAGAACACGAGTCAAAGCAAAAGGCAGAGAACTCCCGCCCCGCGCCGCCGCACCCAGGACATCATCTTCTGATGATAATACGAACAAACAGGCCCAAAATGAAAGGGCATCAGGGGCCCCAGAGGCGGGAACAAAGTCACTAAGGAGGATTCCTGTAGAGGGAGACACAAATCCAGAACCAAACGTGCTGTTCAGTGAGAGGGCGATCAGCACCATGTCTCCAGCAGAGTCCGCGACTAGAACAGTGCTTCCAACTGGTGCCAAGCTCCAGGGTCTCCTCGTTCCAGCCGAGTGGTTGTCTGCAGAGTCTGGGGGCCACACACCAGCCATGCTGTACATAGTCTTGGAGGAGTTGATCAGAAGCTCATAGACAGAAGCCTTACTCTTGTGTTCTTGATACACGTCCTGGACAGAACGGGCAAGGATCGTCCCTGCAGTGGGAGCGGAGGAGCTGAACAGCGTCAGCCCACCCAGCTGGAGCTCTACTGCATCTTCTTTTCTAACCTGCACCTTTGTAAGAGCCTCTTGGACCGCATCCCTCTCCGGGATCTCAACGTCATTGAGCAGATTTTGAAGGAGCTGGTCTGGAAGTGCAGAGTCTGACATGGTTTGGGCAATCTCCAGCGAGTGTCCCAGCTGCTCATTTACCACTGAAGCACCAACTACCTTCAGGAGACTTTGATTGTAGAAGAGACCTCGTAGACCCTCGGAGGACCAGGATTTCATCGGGTTCTTCTCCAAAGCTTCATGCAGGCTGCTATCCACAAAGAAGCCTTGACGGGCCAGATGAATTGCTGGACTGAAGAGCTGGGCCCACAGCTTCCGGCCATGACTCCGGTGGAGTGTCCACAAACCCTGGAGTAGATGAGGAATCCCGTATCTGGTGGAAGAGGCGTCAATGGGGATGGCATTCAACACAGATGCATTCTGGGTCGTCCCATTAAAATAAATGGAGGAGAAAATCCCACCTGTAATGACACATGGACAAGATATTACAACCACACCTCACATGAAAGGTGGCAGAGCAGCTGCCCATAGCACCTGCACCAACCACACCTCACACATGAAAGATGGTGGAACAGCTGTCCATAGTGCTCGCAGCAACCACCCCTCACACATGAAAGATGGTGGAACAGCTGCCCATAGTGCTCGCAGCAACCACACCTCACACATGAAAGATGGTGGAACAGCTGCCCATAGTGCTCGAAGCAACCACACCTGACACGTGAAAGATGGTGGAGCGGCTGCCCATTGTGCTCTCAGCAACCACACCTAACACGTGAAAGATGGTGGAGCGACTGCCCATAGAGCCCACACCAACCACACCTCACACATGAAAGATGGTGGAGTGACTGCGCATAGAGCCCGCACCAACCACACCTCACACATGAAAGATGGTGGAGCGGCTGCCCACAGAGCCCACACCAACCACACCTCATACATGGAAGACGGTGGAGCGACTGCCCATAGAGCCCGCACCAACCACACCTCATACAAAAAAGATGGTGGAGCGACTGCCCATAGCACCTGCACCAACCACACCTCACACATGAAAGATGGTGGAGTGACTGCGCATAGCGCCCGCACCAACCACACCCACACATAAAGAGGTGGAGGGTGCGCATAGCCCCGCACCAACCACACCCCTCACAAGAAACATGGTGGAGCGGCTGTCCTAGAGGGCCCCACCAAAACCCCAAAACCTTACACAGAAAAAGGGGGCAGAGCGACTGCCCATAGAGCCCCCCACCAACCACACCCCACAAGGAAAAGGGTGGGAGCGACTGCCCATAAGGGCCCAAACCTCACACATGGAAGATGGGGGAGTAAAGCGCATGAGCCCGCACCAACCACACCTCAACATGGAAGATGGTGGGGGCGACGCCCTAGAGCCCCACCAACCCCACCTCAACTGAAAGATTTTAACAGCGCCAAAATTCCGCACAACCACACCCCCACATGAAAGATGGGGACGATCGCATAGAGCCCCCACCCAACCAACCTCACACATGAAAGATGGTGGAGCTATGCCCAAAGCCCCCACCAAACCCACTTTTCACACATGAAAAATGGGGAGCACTGCGCTAACCCGCACCAACCCCCACCTCACACATGGAAAATGGTGGATGACCGCCCTAGTGGCCCGCACCAACCACAAACCTCCCCATGGAAAATGGTGGAGCGGTCCCCATAGAGCCCGCACCAACCACACCTCACCCCAAGAAAAATGGGGGAGCGGCTGTCACCCCGAGGCCTCCCAACCCACCCACCAAATGAAAGAGGGGGACGACTGCCCAAAAAGGGCCCACCCAACCACACCTAAAACAGAAAGATGGTGGGGGGGCGACTGCCCAAGACCCACACAACCACACCTCACACATGAAAGATGGCAGAGCGACTGCCCATAGAGCCCACACCAACCACACCTCACACATGAAAGATGGTGGAGCGACTGCCCATAGTACCCGCACCAAACACACCTCACAATGAAAGGTTGGGGGGGCGCTGCCCATATGCTCCCCCAGCAACCAAACCCCCCACCATGAAAAATGGTGGACGACTGCCCAATACCCCGCACCCAAACACAACCAAACATGAAAGATGGGGGGGATGCCCTAGACCCACACCAACCACACCTCCACATGAAGATGGTGGGGGCGACTGCGCATAGAGCCCGCACCCAAACCCCACCTCACACATGAAAGATGGTGGAGCGACTTTCCCATAAGCCAGCCAAACCACACCTCACACAGATAGATGGTGGACGACTGCCCAAGAGCCCAGCACCAACCCCACCTCACACATGATAGATGGTGGGCGGCTGTCACTAAGGCCTCCCCCCAACCACACCTCACACAGAAAAAGGGGGAGCGCGCCCTAGAGCCCCCACCAACCACACCTCACACATGGAAATGGTGGAAAACGACTGCCCCTAAGCCCCACCAACCAACCTCACACATGGAAGATGGTGGGGCGATGCCCATAGCACCCCCCAACCACACCCACACATAAAAGGGGGGGAGCGGCTGTCACTAAGCCCCCCAACCACACCTCACATATCAAGATGCAGAGCACTGCCCATATACCCACACCAACCACACCTCACACATGGAAAAGGGGGGAGCGACTGCGATGGCCCCCGCACCAACCCCCCCACCTCACACATGAAAGATGGGGGAGCGACTGCCCATAGAGCCACACCAACCAAACCTCCCCATATAGATGGGGGAGCGACTGCCCCTAGAGCCAGCACCAAACCCCACCTCACACTGATAGAGGTGGAGCGGCTGTCATAGAGGCCTCACCCAACCCCACCCACAAATGAAAGTGGGGAGCACTGCCCCTAAACCCCCCACCAACCACACCTCACACAGGAAGATGGTGGAGCGACTGCCCATGAGCCCGCACCAAAACCCCACCTCACACATGGAAGAGGTGGGGGGCGACTGCCCTAGCACCCGCACCAACCACACCTCACACTAAAAATGGTGGACGGTGCCCATAGCACCCCACCAAACCACACCTCACACATGATAGAGGTGGAGCGACTGTCCCTAGAGCCCGCACCAACCACACCCCACACTGGAAGATGGTGGAGCGACCCGTCCATAGTGCCCGCACCCAAAAACACCCCACCAAAAATTGGAAGCGACTGCCCATAGAGCCCGCACCAACCCACCTCACACATGGAAGATGGTGGAGCGATGCCCATAGTGCCCGCACCAAACCCCACCTCACCATGGAAGATGGGGGAGCGACGCCCCAAACACCCCCCCACCAACCCCCACCTCACACATGGAAGATGGGGAGCGTCCCCTAAGCCCGCACCAAACCCAACCCCAAAATGAAAGATGTGCAGCGACTGCCCATAGCGCCCGCACCAACCACACCTCACACATGGAAATGGTGGAGCGACTGCCCATAGCCCCCCCACCAACCACACCCACATGAAAGATGGCAGAGCGGGGTGCCCCAAACGCCCGCCCAACCACACCTACACCCTGAAAAATGGTAAGCGACTGCCCCCTGCACCCCCACCCAAACCCACCTCACATGAAAGATGGCAGAGCGGCTGTCACTTGAGTCCTCACCATCCACACCTCACATGAAAGATGGCAGAGCGGCTGTCACTAGAGGCCTCACCAACCACACCTCACACATGAAAGATGGTGGAGCAAATGCCCATAGAGCCCGCACCAACCACACCTCACACATGAAAGATGGTGGAGCGACTGTCACTAGTGGCCTCACCAACCACACCTCCCACATGAAAGATGGTGGAGCGGCTGTCACTAGAGACCTCAAAAACCACACCACACACAGGAAAGATGGCAGAGCGGCTGTCACTAGAGGCCTCACCAACCACACCTCACACATGAAAGATGGGGAGCGAGTCACAGGGCCTCCCAACCACACCTCACACAGGGAAGATGGTGGAGCGACTGCCCCAAAAGGCCCGCAGCAACCACATCCACACATGGAAATGGGGGACGCTGCCAAAGGTCCTCACCAACCACACCTCACACATGATAGATGGTGGAGCGACTGCCCATAGAGCCAGCACCAACCACACCTCACACATGATAGATGGTGGAGCGGCTGTCACTAGAGGCCTCACCAACCACACCTCACACATGAAAGATGGTGGAGCGACTGTCCATAGCACCCGCACCAACCAAACCTCACACATGGAAGATGGTGGAGCGTCTGTCAATAGAGCCCGCACCAAAGACACCTCACACATGAAAGATGGTGGAGCGACTGCCCATAGAGCCCACACCAACCACACCTCACACATGAAAGATGGTGGAGCGACTGCCCATAGTGCCCGCACCAACCACACCTCACACATGGAAGATGGCTGAGCGACTGCCCATAGTGCTCGCAGCAACCACACCTCACACATGGAAGATGGCAGAGTGGCTGTCCATAGCACCCGCACAAACCACACCTCACACATGGAAGATGGTGGAGCGACTGCCCATAGAGCCCGCACCAACCACACCTCACACATGGAAGATGGTGGAGCGACTGTCCATAGCACCCGCACCAACCACACCTCACACATGGAAGATGGCAGAGTGGCTGTCCATAGAGCCCACACCAACCACACCTCACACATGGAAGATGGTGGAGTGACGGCTCATAGAGCCCGCACCAACCACACCTCACACATGAAAGATGGTGGAGCGGCTGTCCATAGCACCCGCACCAGCCACACCAAACACAGGAAAGATGGTGGTGTGGCTGCCCATAGTGCCCGCACCAACCACACCTCACACATGGAAGATGGTGGAGCGGCTGCCCATAGCACCCGCACCAACCACACCTCACACATGATAGATGGTGGAGCGACTGTCCATAGAGCCCGCACCAACCACACCTCACACATGGAAGATGGTGGAGCGACTGCCCATAGTGCCCGCACCAACCACACCTCACACATGGAAGATGGTGGAGCGACTGCCCATAGCACCCGCACCAACCACACCTCACACATGAAAGATGGTGGAGCGGCTGTCACTAGAGGCCTCACCAACCACACCTCACACATGGAAGATGGCGGAGTGACTGCCCATAGTGCCCGCACCAACCACACCTCACACATGAAAGATGGTGGAGCGACTGCCCATAGAGCCAGCACCAACCACACCTCACACAAGAAAGATGGTGGAGCGGCTGTCACTAGAGGCCTCACCAACCACACCTCACACATGAAAGATGGTGGAGTGACTGCCCATACCACCCGCACCAACCACACCTCACACATGAAAGATGGTGGAGCGGCTGCCCATAGTACTCGCCCCAACCACACCTCACACAAAGGAAGATGGGGGGAGCGACTGCCCATAGTGCCCGCACCAACCACACCTCACACATGAAAGATGGTGGAGCGACTGCCCATACCACCCGCACAAACCACACCTCACACATGGAAGATGGTGGAGCGGCTGCCCATAGAGCCCGCACCAACCACACCTCACACATGAAAGATGGTGGAGCGACTGCCCATAGTACCCGCACCAACCACACCTCACACATGAAAGATGGTGGAGCGACTGCCCATAGAGCCCGCACCAACCACACCTCACACATGAAAGATGGTGGAGCGTCTGCCCATAGAGCCCGCACCAACCACACCTCACACATGAAAGATGGTGGAGCGGCTGTCACTAGAGGCCTCACCATCCACACCTCACACATGGAAGATGGTGGAGCGACTGTCCATAGAGCCCGCACCAACCACACCTCACACATGAAAGATGGCAGAGCGGCTGTTACCAGAGGCCTCACAACCCACAACTCACATATGATAGATGGTGGAGCGGCTGCCCATAGTGCCCGCACAAACCACACCTCACACATGAAAGAGGGTGGAGCGCCTGCCCATACATCCCTCACCAACCACACCACACCCAGGTAAGATGGTGGAGCGACTGCGCATAGATCCCGCACCAACCACACCTCACACATGAAAGATGGTGGAGCGACTGCCCATAGAGCCCGAACCAACCACACCTCACACATGGAAGATGGTGGAGCGGCTGCCCATAGCACCCGCACCAGCCACACCACACACAGGAAAGAAGGTGGAGCGGCTGCCCATAGTGCCCGCACAAACCACACCTCAAACATGAAAGATGGTGGAGCGACTGCCCATAGAGCCCGCACAAACCACACCTCACACATGAAAGATGGTGGAGCGGCTGTCACTAGAGGCCTCACCAACCACACCTCACACATGAAAGATGGTGGAGCGACTGTCCATAGCACCCGCACCAACCAAACCTCACCACATGGAGATGGTGGGGCGGCTGCCAGAGCCCGCCCAAAACACCACACACATGAAGATGGTGGAGCGATAGCCCATTAGAGCAAACACCAACCACACCATCACACATGTAAGATGGTGGGGACTGCCTAGGCCGCACCAACAACCTCACATAAGAGCAAGCGCACGCCCCAATGCTCGCAGCAACAACCTCACACATGGAAGATGGCAAGTGCTGTCCCCTAGCACCCGCACAAACCACACCTCACACATGAAAGATGGTGGAGCGGCTGCCCCTAGACCCGCACCAACCACACCTCACACATGGAAGATGGGGAGCGACTGTCCATAGCACCCGCACCAACCAAACCTCACACATGGAAGATGGCAGAGTGGCTGTCCATGGAAGATGGTGGAGTGACTGCTCATAGAGCCCGCACCAACCACACCTCACATGGAGATGGTGGAGCGCTGCCCATATACCCGCAACCAGCCACACCACACACAGGAAAGATGGTGGTGCGGCTGCCCATAGTGCCCCACCCCAACCCACACCTCACACATGAAGATGGTGGACGACTGCCCATAGCACCCCACCAACCACACCTCACACATGAAAGATGGTGGAGCGGCTGCCCATAGTGCCCGCACCAAATACACCTCACACATGAAAGATGGTGGAGCGGCTGCCACTAGCACCCGCACCAACCACACCTCACACATGAAAGATGGTTTGGGGCGGCTGTCCTAGACCCGCACAAACCACAACTCACACATGGAAGAAGGTGGAGCGACTGTCCATAGCAACCCGCACCAAACCCCACCCACACATGGGAAAATGGTGGAGCGGGCTGTCCATAGTGCCCGCACCAACACACACCTCACACATGAAATGGTGGAGCGACTGCCCATAGCACCCGCACCAACCCACACCTCACACATGAAAGATGGTGGAGCGGCTGTCACTAGAGACCTCACCAACCACACCTCACACATGGAAGAATGGCAGTGACTGCCCCCTATTGCCGCACAAATACACCTCACACATGAAGATGGTTGGAGCGACTGCCCCTCAGAGCCCGCACCAACCACAACCTCACACATGAAAGATGGGGAGGACTGTCCCCTAGAGGCCTCACCAACCACACCTCACACAGGAAAGATGGCAGAGCGACTGCCCATAGAGCCCGCACCAACCACACCTCACACATGGAAGATGGTGGAGCGGCTGCCCATAGAGCCCACACCAACCACACCTCACACATGGAAGATGGTGGAGCGACTGCCCATAGTGCCCGCACCAACCACACCTCACACATGGAAGATGGTGGAGCGACTGCCCATAGCGCCCGCACCAAATACACCTCACACATGATAGATGGTGGAGCGACTGCCCATAGTGCCCACACCAACCACACCTCACACATGGAAGATGGTGGAGCGACTGCCCATAGAGCCCGCACCAACCACACCTCACACATGGAAGATGGTGGAGCGACTGCCCATAGAGCCCGCACCAACCACACCTCACACATGAAAGATGGTGGAGCGACTGCCCATAGAGCCCGCACCAACCACACCTCACACATGATAGATGGTGGAGCGACTGTCCATAGAGCCCGCACCAACCACACCTCACACATGGAAGATGGCAGAGCGACTGCCCATAGCACCCGCACCAACCACACCTCACACATGGAAGATGGTGGAGCGACTGCCCATAGAGCCCGCACCAACCACACCTCACACATGGAAGATGGTGGAGCGACTGCCCATAGCACCCGCACCAACCACACCTCACACATGAAAGATGGTGGAGCGACTGTCCATAGAGCCCGCACCAACCACACCTCACACATGAAAGATGGTGGAGCGACTGCCCATAGAGCCCGCACCAACCACACCTCACACATGATAGATGGTGGAGCGACTGCCCATAGTGCCCGCACCAACCACACCTCACACATGAAAGATGGTGGAGCGACTGCCCATAGCACCCGCACCAACCACACCTCACACATGGAAGATGGTGGAGCGACTGCCCATAGCACCCGCACCAACCACACCTCACACATGGAAGATGGTGGAGCGACTGCCCATAGCACCCGCACCAACCACACCTCACACATGAAAGATGGTGGAGCGGCTGCCCATAGTGTCCGCACCAACCACAATTCATACAGTGAAGGATATAAGTATTTGACCCCTTGCTGATTGTGTACGTTTCCCACTGACAAAGACATGAACAGTCGATAATTTTAAGGGTCGGTTAATTTTAACATTGAGAGATAGAAAATACAAAATTAAATCCAGAAAATCACATTGTAGAAATGATATGAAATTATTTGCATTTTGCTGAGAGAAATAAGTATTTGACCCCCTACCAACCGTTAAGAGTTCTGGCTCCTACACACCAGTTAGACTCCTCATTCCTTGCGTTCCCTGCATTACAGACGCTGTCTTACATAGTCACCTCTGTAAAAGACTCCTGTCCATAGACTCAGTCAGACTGTAACCTCTACAACATGGGCAAGACCAAAGAGCTTTCTAAGGATGTCAGGGACAAGATCATAGACCTGCACAAAGCTGGAATGCCGACAAAACCATAAGTGAGACGCTGGGGGAGAAGGAGATGACTGTTGGTGCAATAGTAAGAAAATGGAAGAAATACACAATGACTGTCAGTCACCATCGATCGGGGGCACAATCTCACCTCGTGGGGGGTCCTTGATCATGAGGAAAGAGAGAGATCAGCCTAAAACTACACGGGGGGAACTTGTTACTGATCACAGGACAGCTGGGACCACAGTCACCAAGAAAACCATTGGTAAAATCCTGCAGTGCGTGCAAGGTCCCCCTGCTGAAGAAGGCGCATGTGCAGGCCCACCTGAAGTTTGCTAATGAACACCTGGAGAATTCTGGGAGTGATTGGGAGAAGGTGCTGGGGTCGGATGAGACAAACATTGAGCTCTTTAGCATTAACTCAGTTCGAGGAAGTGAAGAGAAATGCTGCCTATGACCCAAAGACACCGTCCCCACTGTTAGGCAGGAAGGGGGAAACATGATGTTTTGGGGGCGTTTCTCTGCTAAGGGCACAGGACTACTTCACTGCATCAATGGGAGAATGGATGGAGCCATGGACCATAAAATCCTGAGTGATGACCTCCTTCCCTCCGCCAGGACATTAAAAATGGGTGGTGGCTGGGTCTTCCAGCAAGAGAGTGACCCAAAACATACAGCAAAGGTCACAAAGGAGCGGCTCAAAAAGAAGCACATTAAGACTTCCGGTTCCGGCGCCGGCGCATGAAGACGGGGTGAGGATCGGCTCCCCGCGCCTGCCGGCTAAATACCACCATTAGCTGCTTAAAGCAGCGCTGACCTGGCCGAACACCGAGGGAACTGCTCCCCCTCGTATCGGAGCACATCCCCCGACGTACAACGCCCGAGTCGCGGACTTTGCCGCGTCACTGGCGACCCTCGGGACACGAGAAGGGCAGCGCACGGAGGCCGGCCTGCTTCCCTGCATGCGACGGCGAAGGTGAACGGCGCGCCAGCAGCAGCAGGAGGGAGCACTGAACGGCAGACTTGCTGGGTAAGGGACCTAATGCCGCCCCTATACAGCCCTGGCACGGTCTGCCCGCACGCCTGCACCAGCACTGGAGGCCCCCCTCATTTACATACCTCCTACTGAGATAAGCTAGACCGCCACAGGAGGGCTGGAGGCTGCACACGACCCGTGCATATTTAAAGGGACACTGACCCCAATTGATCTGCATACTAATAGTGCAAGGCCAGCACCTGCTGATTGCACGGGGGATAAGTCTGGAGCCCAGAGGGACTAACTCCCCACGTCCTGGCAGCACCTCTCCCTGATGGAGAAGTATTTACTCCGTAGCGCCCAAAAGACCGGAGCTGCACGGGAACAGCCGCAAGTTACACCTAAAATGGCCGCCGCCGGCCACGTGCCAGCCAGAGAAATAGAGGAAGACCACAGCAGTGCCAGCAGCAGCAAGGGGGAGGGAGACTATGCAGGATCTTTCCTAGAACCTTGCCCAGCGGGGTCCCAGGGCTCGCTGAATTCAGCCTGCAATATGCCGATTGATTATAAGCTCCTGGCTACAGAAGTGGCAAGACAAATAGCACCAGACCTGCAAGCGGCTCTTGAATCCACCGTCCAGGCCTCTCTGCTCAAGCTACAGCAGGATGTCCAAGCTCACTCTGCCAGACTCGAAGAATTAGAGAACAGAGTAAATGACCTGGAGACTGACAACAGCACCCTGAACGCCCGTCTGAAACTCTGCGCCCAACGCACAAACTGGTGCAGCTAGAACGCATCGAAGACCTGGAAAACCGCTCCAGGCGGAGTAACCTGAGGCATAGTGGGTCTCCCTGAATCGTCTCAAACAGCGCGACCTTCAACCTCCTCTGCCAGGAAGAGCTGCCTCGCTGCCCTGGGCATCAACCATGGCGCCGTATCGAGAGAATACACGAGTTAGGCCCGGAGGGAAGAACAGCCCCAGCATCTAAATCTCAGCAACGACAGAAGAGCCGCACTGTGATAATGAAGTTCCTGGACTTTAATGACAAGGCTGAAATCCTGAGGGCGTATCGCAGGCTCAACAAGCCACTACTACTCCAGGGGCATAAAGTGCTACTATTTGAAGATTTCTCCGCAGAGGTCTCCCAGAAGAGGCGCGCCTTCAGCAAACTCTGTACGGCACTATTTCAACAGAAGATCCGATTCCAGATTCTGTACCCGGCCACCCTCAAGGTGCTGGATCCTGATGGCCCACCCCGGTTCTTCAACTCGGCAGTGGAAGCGGAAGAGAATCTGCGCGACCTTATGAGCTCCAGAGGGATACCCGTCTCCAAAACCCCAGCTCGGTCACCACGATCACCTGAGACGACTGCAGCTGATACCCTTGAGACCTCTAGGAGGAGACAGAAAGAGACCTCGTGGGCTCGCTCACGATCTCTGTCACCACCTCCACTTTCGCCCAAAGAAAGCCGTCAGCCGAGACAGACGCCGACGGGACTCTACCCCTGAATGAGGAAACTGGTCACCCTGCTCGGCGAGGATCAGGTTCTGGGGAGGGGGAGGAGGGTGGACTGTATGGACATCCTTGGATCATTTCCCTTGTGTGGAAGGCGAGAGTTGTCATAGGGGTCTTTTCTAGACGGTCTTGAGATGCAATTCTTTCATCCCATATCTGATCATAGGCCAATCCTGAGAACTCTAGAAATTTTAAGGACTTTTTGCCGGTGGGGGAGGGGGGAAAAGTTTCTTCATGCTAATGGAAAAAAGGGAGTCCTCCCAACGCATTGAAGGTGGGGCACGCAACAGCCCCCCGTCAGCGTCACTATACGTTCTTGCAGATTGGAAAAGGTTTACATGCTTGTTATGTCAGTTTACCTGTTTATCGAATTTGTCTATGTTTCACTGCGTCCATTTATCACTCTCTGATTTAGTGCCCCAGAAAATTAGCCTAAAAAGTCTGACCTTTCTGGAAACACTCAGTGCCAGCCCACAGCTCTCCCATATCGAAATACCCTTTATATGCGGATCATTTCCTGGAACATAAAGGGGCTCCGTTCCCCAAATAAACGGATGAAGGTGATTCGGCATCTAAAGAGGCTCCGCCCTGATGTGGTCCTCCTGCAGGAAACACATCTGAAAGCTGATGACATTAAGCGATTGGAGAAGCTGTGGGTGGGCCACGCCTTTGGGTCCCCGTCCGTGCTGGGTAAGGCAGGGGTAGTCACGCTTATTCACAAAAATTTTCCATTTGAGCTGGTTTCACATGAACATGATCTGGAGGGTAGAGTCTCTCATCTAGTCATTAAGTGGGGAGAATGTGACCTAAGCATCTTTAATATCTATGGGCCCAATGGTCAGAACAGGGTATTTTTTAAGGAGTTAGCGGAGAGGATTTGCACCGATCAAAACCGATGCCAAATTATAGGAGGAGACATGAACGCAGTTGTAGATCAGGTCGAAGATAGAAGGGGAGGGCCGGCATCCCAAGTAAATAACAAGGGTATTTCCACGTCTCAAAAGGGAGTTTTGAACCACCTCATGGATTCCGCTAGTCTTCATGATTGCTGGAGAGAGCGAAATCCCGATGAACGGGACTACACTTACTATTCCCCGGTTCACCAGTCATGGTCTAGGCTGGATCATCTTCTGGTTTCTGACTCCCTCCAACCCAGAGTCGAAAATGCAAAAATTCTTAACATGGTCATCTCTGATCACTCCCCAATCTCAGTAGATTTGATGGAATTTTTTCCAAGGGGTACAGATTTTATCTGGAAGTTTCCTGCCTTTCTCGCAAAGACGGATTCTTTCGCTGAGATGGTTAGGGGTTGGTGGATGACCTATGCTTCGGACAACCTGACTCACCGGGGCGACCCCTCACTATATTGGGCTACCGCGAAGGCCGTACTTAGAGGTAGGGTCATAGCCTATACCTCTGTCTATAAACGCAAACTGAAGGAGGCCTACCTGACTGCCTCAGAAAGAGTTAGGGAGACCTATAAGACCTATCTGGGAGATAGCTCTGATAAGCCCAAGCGAGACTGGGAACAGGCCAAAAGAGAGTTTGACCTCTGGGCAGATCGCACAGAGGAATTACATAGGTCACACTTACACTCCACACTCTTCAGATACGGAAACAAATCCGGGAAACTTCTTTCCCGGCTGCTGAGAGGAGCCTACAAACCTGCGCACATACAAGCTCTCCGCACACCGGAAGGTACTATTACCACTGATCCGGCAAAGATTAATGACACGCTCAGACAATTTTATGCCACACTGTACTCATCAGAGGGTCAATTTCAAGTAGAGGATGGACGGCGATTCCTCTCCAAAGTCAAATTGCCGCACCTGTCAGATCTCCAGAGGGAGGAACTGAATGCGGACATAACTGAGGAGGAGGTCAAGATGGCTATTCGCCATTTAAAGACAGGCAAGGCCCCGGGACCTGATGGGTTCTCTGGGGAGGTATACAAAATCCTGAGTGATCAGATCACCCCCATCCTCACCGAATATTACAACTCGATACTGCATAATGAGACTATCCGCCCAGAATCAAAAAACGCATACATTAAAATTATCCCGAAGAAAGGGAAAGACCCGCTGCTCCCTGCATCATATAGGCCCATATCCCTCATAGACATTGACCAAAAAATCTTGTCTAAGATACTGGCTGATCGTCTCGCCGGTTTTATGCCACACTTGATTGGACCCTCCCAAAAGGGCTTCATCAAGGGAAGAGCGGCGGTGGGAAACATCAGGAAAGTGCTAGCGGTATTGGAAAGGGTCCGACACAAACCATTGCCAGGGGAGAGGCCTGTCCTGGTGGCCCTGGATGCAGAAAAGGCCTTTGATAACGTGCGATGGGACTGGCTTTGGTTTGTCCTGGATACCATGGGAATTACAGGGACGTTTCGGTCTGTCCTCTCGGCCATTTACGTTGCCCCAACGGCCCAAATTCATACTCCGGGTTTCCTTTCTCCAAAAATCTCCCTCCAGAAAGGGACAAGGCAGGGGTGTCCGCTTTCCCCCTTACTTTTTAATTTGGCCTTAGAACCCTTGGCACGGGTACTTGAGGATTCTGACCTCTTCTCGGGGATCCGGATAGGAGACAAGGAGGTGAAGACCGCTTTGTTTGCAGACGATCTCATACTATTTATGTCTGCTCCCCTGACCCAGCTCTCTCCAGTGCTGGAGTTGTTGCGATATTTTGGCACGCTATCAGGATATAAAGTAAACGTGTCCAAGAGTGAATTGTTAGAAATCGGGCCGAAGCTATCACAGTCCCAGTGGGCGAACATGGGATTAGACATTACCAGGGCTCAGAAACACATCACTTATTTGTGTATCAAGGTGGGTAGGACCCCAGATTCGATGTATAAGTTAAATATTCCTCCTCTTATAAATAAAATCTCCCAGGACCTGAAGCGTTGGACCTCACTGCCACTGTCACTTGCCGGTAGATGCCACGCCATAAAGATGGTCTGCTTCCCACAGCTGCTATACCCCCTACAGACCCTCCCATTCCTGCTCAAACATACGGACATCAATCACATTAACTCATGCTTCTCCAGATTTATATGGGCAGGGAAAAAACCCCGTATTGCGCTACATAAACTGATCCTGCCAGTTAGGGCAGGGGGGCTGAATCTCCCAGATGTTAGGGGTTAACCTGGCCTGTCTGACTCGTCACATGCTAGACTGGATTGGGGGTCGCTCCCGCTTCTCGAATTGGGAATTAGAAAGTGAGTTGATGCGCCCTTGGCACCCACAGGCCTTGCTCCATACCAGGTATCCTAAGCTGCCTTCTCTGATTAAGTTGTCTCCATTGTTCCGGGACACAATAATGGCTTGGAAAGAGTTGAGGAAACGCTTAGGCCTTTCCTTCGCTCTCTCCAAGGACATGCCCATTTGGGACCACCCCGAGTTTCCGCTGGGTCAGAGCAACCCGATGTATAGGAAGTGGAGGGAGGCAGGTCTGGCCAATGCGGGACAGTTGATGCAAGTGAGTTCTCGGAGATGGCTAAAGCCCTCGGAGATGCTCGAGAAGTTCTCCTTACCCAGCTCACAGCTTTTGGCTGCCTATCAGCTCTTCCATTTCTGTAATGGGAGACTAAGAGATCTCTCCAAGGAGACCATCCCTAACGATTTTGACACTTTTGTCACCACTCACAGGGAGACATATTGTCTATCGAGGCTCTATGCTGATATGAGAGGGTGGTGCAGGAAACGGGTAGCTTCTCAGGCATTCCACTACTGGAGCCGCCGATTGGGAAATGCCCAGATCCCGGATATGATCCCGAAGGGTGTGGTGACCGTACGGAAACACATCATCTGTGAGACCTGGCGGGAAACTTACTTCAAGATAATACATAACGCCATCTACGCCTTCAATCTCCCCCCCTCTCAGAACTTCCCCGATAGATTGCAGCACTGCCCTAAATGCGGCACACATAAAACGGACCTATGGCACGGTCTGTGGGAATGCAGCTATACACAATCCTACTGGGACACTGTCCTTCAGTATATTCAGCTTCACTTCGGGGTCACCCTAGAGAAACACTATGAACTCCTGATCTTCCACTGCCCCAGGCCTCCGGACAGGATGGGGAGAGGGTTCTGAGGAGTCAGCTCACTCCACCGGTCTTCCGGGAATAATTCATATTGCTCTTTTGGCAGCGAAACGAAGCCTCTTGCAGTTATGGCTGAAGCCCACTCTCCCGTCAATCTCCGGGGTCATAAAGCAGCTGGAGGATTATCTTATAGCGGACAGACTGGAGACAGAGAGGCGTAAGGAGCTCCGAACCCCAGGGTTCTTCAGACGTTGGAGAACCTTCATAGAGTCGCATTATTCCGACAGGGAGATAGAAGCCCTTATGCAGAAGTTCAAGTATACTGATTGGTATTGTAGGGAGGGAATCGGGGGCACGCTGGGGAGACTTCAGGTCTGAGGAACTTTGGTCTTGAGTATGAAGTTCCATTAAGGACCACACGGTCGCGAGAGATGAAGATAGGACGCAGTTGTAGTTGTACTTTAGTAGTGTAGTTATTTTGTCTAATTTAATTTCTTTTATACTCTTGTAACTTGATGCTTTCTCTGTATGTATTATCTCCATATTCCAGGCACAGGCCCGGAGGTTATGCAAATACATGATATGATCATTATTACATGTCAGAGATATGTGTTCACTGTTTAAATGTTTGAAAATGCAATAAAATTTATTTAAAAAAAAAAAATGAAGAAGCACATTAAGGTCATGGAGTGGCCTAGCCAGTCTCCAGACCTTCATCCCATAGAGAACTTATGGAGGGAGGTGATGCCCTGATTTTTATCTATAGACTTAATGTGTAAGGGGCGGGGAGACGGAGGTCGTGGGTTTGTAGCAGGGGTGCACTCCAGCCATTTCCCATTAACCCCTCACCTGCACAACAACCCTCAGCATTCAAGGTTCAGTGCAGAACTTACCTAAACTTACACTGTGTGAATGCACAACGCTGAGACACAGGACCGCAGCAACGGCTGCATCCACCACCGAGCCGCCTGTCCGCAGCACCTCCCGAGCCGCCCCGGAGCAGGACTCTGCAACCCAACAGTGAGACATAACAAGACCGGTGAGAGAGTCCTGACCAGAAGAGCTTACAATCTATGCAGAGGAGATACAAGAGGAGGGGGATGAGGAAGAGTCCTGACCATAGGAGCTTACACTCTATAAGGAGGAGATACAAGAGGTGGGGGATGAGGAAGAGTCCTGACCATAGGAGCTTACACTCTATAAGGAGGAGATACAAGAGGTGGAGGAGGAGTAAGAGTCCTGACCATAGGAGCTTACACTCTATAAGGAGATACAAGAGGTGGGGGATGAGGAAGAGTCCTGACCATAGGAGCTTACACTCTATAAGGAGATACAAGAGGTGGAGGATGAGGAAGAGTCCTGACCATAGGAGCTTACACTCTATAAGGAGATACAAGAGGTGGGGGATGAGGAAGAGTCCTGACCATAGGAGCTTACACTCTATAAGGAGGAGATACAAGAGGTGGAGGATGAGGAAGAGTCCTGACCATAGGAGCTTACACTCTATAAGGAGGAGATACAAGAGGTGGAGGATGAGGAAGAGTCCTGACCATAGGAGCTTACACTCTATAAGGAGATACAAGAGGTGGAGGATGAGGAAGAGTCCTGACCATAGGAGCTTACACTCTATAAGGAGGAGATACAAGAGGTGGGGGATGAGTAAGAGTCCTGACCATAGGAGCTTACACTCTATAAGGAGATACAAGAGGTGGAGGATGAGGAAGAGTCCTGACCATAGGAGCTTACACTCTATAAGGAGATACAAGAGGTGGGGGATGAGGAAGAGTCCTGACCATAGGAGCTTACACTCTATAAGGAGATACAAGAGGTGGAGGATGAGGAAGAGTCCTGACCATAGGAGCTTACACTCTATAAGGAGGAGATACAAGAGGTGGGGGATGAGGAAGAGTCCTGACCATAGGAGCTTACACTCTATAAGGAGGAGATACAAGAGGTGGGGGTGTTACGAACCAGAATCGGTCACCACAGCACCATGGTGGTAGGTGCCTGCCGAGTGAAAGTGGCTGGCAGGAAGGCTCCCGCTCTGCTCAGACTCTCCATGGTCTTCATGTTCCTCTGTTTCTTCCAGGTCTTCAGAGTCTTGGTCTGCTGAGGGGCTTTCCCAGGTGCTGATGTTCCAGGGTGGGTCCCCAGGACCATTAATGCTCTGCAGTGGTCCGACTCCTCCGTATTCTAGTTCATACAGGAAAAAGCCAATGGCCACAGCGAGCAGGAGCAGGGAGGAGCAGATCCGAATTGTGGCTTCTCTGCATCGGGCCCGGGCGACAGGGCGAAATGAAGGGCTGCAAGAACACAACTGGAGATTATAGAGCCTGCAGGATGGACAACTGGTTCTAGAGCCCAGAGGGCAGCGCCAGGCGGCAGCTCCCAGAGCCCAGAGCCAGGCGGCCAGAGGGCAGCGCCAGGCGGCCAGAGCCCAGAGGGCAGCGCCAGGCGGCCAGAGCCCAGAGGGCAGCGCCAGGCGGCCAGAGCCCAGAGGGCAGCGCCAGGTGGCCATAGGGCAGCTCCCAGAGCCCAGAGGGCAGCGCCAGGCGGCCAGAGCCCAGCGCCAGGCGGCCAGAGCCCAGAGGGCAGGCGGCCAGAGCCCAGAGGGGGGGCCCCCAACCCCGAGGGCAGGCCCCCAGACCCCCAGGGGGCAGCGCCGGCACCCAGACCCCAAGGGAGCGCCGGGAAACCCGAGCCAGGGGCAGCGCCAGGCCCAAGGCCCGGGGGAGGCCCCCAAGCCCAGAGGGCAGCACCAGGCGGCCAGAGGGCAGCTCCCAGAGCCCAGAGGGCAGCGCCAGGCACCCAGAGCCCAGAGGGCAGCAGCCACCTCAAGCCGCCTCACTTATATAGGGGCCTGCTTGACCCCCTGACATAATTGATAAGATAATTCTAGGGCACAAATGTTGAAATAAACTAAAAATCAGTGACAAGAGGAATGGTAACACCAGAGAACATTTTCAGGGGGAATAACCTCCCCCTGCACATGATCCAACCGCCCTGCCAATCCGTTCAACGCACAACCCAAATGTCCCAGAAAACCACAACGATCACCCCCCCCCTTGCCCAATGCATCGTAGAATCACACCAAGAACATGCACAACCCAACCACATGGGGCAACTACAACAAGATGATCCATGACCCAACCGCACCGTACAACCACACCAAGAACATACACAACCCAACCACATGGGGCAACTACAACAAGATGATCCATGACCCAACCACAACATGAACATGCACAACCCAAACATATGGGGCAGCTACAACAAGGTCAAACATGACCCAACCGCACTGTACAACCCAAAAAACCCAAAAAAACAGGGGGCAAAAACAAAAAAACCCCCCCCCCCCGAAAAAACAAAAAAAAAAAAAAACCCACAGAAAAGCCCAATTTTCCCCCAAAAACACCCCAAAAAATGGGGAAACCCCAAAAAACCCGGCAAACCGTACAATCACCAAAACAAAAAAACCCAAACCCAGAATTGCAACTACAAAAAGATAATCCATGACCCAACCGCACCATACAATCACACCAAGAACATGCAAAACCAAACCTTGGGGGCCTACACAAAAACCAGGGGCCAAAAATTACGTAAAATAAACACCAAGAAATCAAAAACCCAAAATTTTGGGGGCAACTACAACAAATATCCTGACCCAAACCACAACAGAACTGCAAAACCCAAAAACAAGGGGCAATAAAAACGGGTCAAAATGCCCCAACCAAACGTACAATCCACCAAGAACATGAAAAACCCCAAAATGGGGCCCAATAAAAAGAAATGATCCCCGACCAACCACAAAAGAACATGCACAACCCAACCAATGGGGAAAATTTCAAAAAGCCCAAGGGGCCAACCCGCCCCGTACAATCAACCAAGAACCCCCAACCAAACATTGCAATAAAAAAACAAGATAATCCAGGACCAACCGCCCCTAAATCCACCAAGAAATCCAACCCCAACCATATGGGGCAATTTTCAACAAGATCACCAGCCAACCAAAGTACAATCACACCAAAAACATCCACAAACCAACCCCTTGGGGGAAACTACAAAAGATGCCATACCCAACCACAAACAAAGAACAGCCAACCCAAAACCTATGGGGCCTACAACAAGGAAAACATGCCCCCAACCCCATGTACAATAACCCCAAGAACTCCCAAAAACCCCAAAACATGGGGCAACTAAACAAGAATCATGACCCCCCAAAAACAACAAAAAACTCACAACCCAACCTAGGGGCCTACAAAAAAGTCAAAAACCCAACCGCCCCGTAAATCACCCAAAAACATGAAACCCCCAAAAAATTGGGGCAACTAAAAAGATCACCAATGACCAGCACCTACAATCACACCAAGAACATACACAACCACCCATATGGAGCCACCACAAAGCTTAAACCAAGTAGTTTAGCTCCCTAATTTTTTCAGTTTGTGCAGACCTAAAATCCAAGAGTTAAAAGAAAAAGTTTGAAATGAAAACTCCGAAGGTGAACTTGGTCTCATGGCCTAACCCCGGAAACTGGTTTAAGGGCTTAGAAGGTTGGATGGGGGCATAGGACAGATTATTGCCCAAACTTTCGTTTTATGCCTCTTAATATGGTCTTTTTAAAATGTACATATTGCCTTACGAAAATGTTTTCAGCTAGAAGCCCCAAAGGCCAAAAGTAAAGAAAGTGCAGTTTTCTTGTACCAACGAACCCAAAAACCCCCTCCTTGATACCCACCAAAAAAACACTACGCTTTTTTTGATTTTGTGAAATATAAATGATCAGAAAGGAGATTGAATACAATAATCCTCACAATAGAGAAGTCACATTAGCAGCTCAGAAAGGCCTCAACTTTAGCTTTGAATAGATAAACAAGGACACAAATATCACTTTCCTTCTGTGGAAAGTTGAGTTGCTCTGTCCCAACGCCGGAGTAACCACAACTATGATCCCCAGACCCTGTTTTCTGTAAATGTTCAATTTTGAAGTAAACAAGAAGGATTTTGCTGAGAAGTGTTTTGTGCCATCACCTAAGGTGGAACATTTGGCTGTAAAAGTCAATTGTCAGACGCTCCCTAGATTTTGATGTATTCGCCCATTGATACGCCCGCGTTTGGGTTTTACTTTAATGATTGTGATTATGCTAATGGGACTTAGTTCTGATCGGAAATGTTCTCTTTGTGAGACCTAGAAATTAAATAACAGAGAACCACAGCACAATCACACCAAGAACTTACACAACCCAACCACATGGGGCAACGACAACAAGGTCATCCATGACCCAACCGCACCGTACATTCACACCAAGAACATGTACAATCCAACCACATGGGGCAACTACAACAAGATCATCCTGACCACCAATGCCACCCAATTTCAATCACACCAAAAAAAAAATGCAAACCCAACCCTTGGGGCAACACAAAAGGTAAACCCCTGACCCCAAAAAAACACCCCAAGAACATGCAAGACCCCAAAACCAAAATGGGCCCAACAAAAAGATCATCCCTGACCAAACCCCCGTAAAACCCAATCACACCAAAAGAAAATTCAAACAAAAACCCCAACCATATGGAGCCACTACAACAAGGTCGTCCATGACCCAACTGCACCGTACAATCACAACAAGAACATACACAACCCAATCATATGGACCCCCAAAAGATCATCATGACCCAACCACTTTTTTACATTAACACCAAGAACCCCGTAAACCCAAATATGGACCACTACAAAAAGGGCATACTGACCAAAACACATATACAAACACACCCCAAAAACAGCAAACCAAAAAGGGAGCAACTATAACGTATCTATTATCCAACTGCACCGTACAATCACACCAAGAACATACACAACCAATCCATATGGGGCAACTACAACAAGGTCATCCATGACCCAACCACACTAAGAACATGCACAACCCAACCATATTGAACCACTACAACAAGATCATCCGTGACCCAACCACATCATACAGTCACACCAAGAACATGCACAACCCAAACATATGGAGCCACTACAACAAGATCATCCATGACCCAACCGCACCATACAATCACACCAAGAACATGCACAACCCAACCACATGGGGCAACTACAACAAGATCATCCATGACCCAATCGCACCGTACAATCACACCAAGAACATGCACAACCCAACCATATGGGGCAACTACAACAAGGTCATCCATGACCCAACAACACCAAGAACATGCAAGACCCAACCATATGGAGCCACTACAACAAGATCATCCATGACCCAACCACATTGTACATTCACACCAAGAACATGTACAACCCAAACATATGGAGCCACTACAAGAAGGTCATACATGACCAAAACACATAGTACAATCACACCAAGAACATGCACAACGCAACATGTGGAGCAACTATAACAAGATCATCCATGACCCAACAACACTAAGAACATGCACAACCCAACCATGTGGAGCAACTACAAGATCTATGAGGCACCATTATCACCTGAGGAGCAGCCCTGTATAGTGGTATATGCTGTATACTGGGGGGGTGGGCACCTATATTACCGGAGGAGCAGCCCTGTTTAGTGGTATATGCTGTATACTGGAGGAGGCACCTGTGTCACCTGAGGAGCAGCCCTGTATAGTGGTATATGCTCTATACTGGGGGGCACCTGTATCACCTGAGGAGCAGCCCTGTATAGTGGTATATGCTGTATACTGGAAGAGCAGCCCTGTATAGTGGTATATGCTGTACACCGGGGGGCACCTGTATCACCTGAGGAGTAGCCCTGTATAATGGTATATGCTGTATACTGGGGGGGGCACCTGTATCACCTGAGGAGCAGCCCTGTATAGTGGTATATGCTGTATACTGGGGGGCACCTGTATCACCTGAGGAGCAGCCCTGTATAGTGGTATATGCTGTATACTGGGGGGCACCTGTATTACCTGAGGAGCAGCCCTGTATAGTGGTATATGCTGTATACTGGGGGGGGGGCACCTGTATCACCTGAGGAGCAGCCCTGTATAGTGGTATATGCTGTATACTGGGGGGCACCTGTATCACCCGAGGAGCAGCCCTGTATAGTGGTATATTCTGTATAATGGGGGGACATCTGTATCACCTGAGGAGCAGCATTGTATAGTGGTATATGCTGTATACTGGAAGAGCAGCCCTGAATAGTGGTATATGCTGAATACTTGGGGGGCACCTGTATCACCTGAGGAGCAGCCCTGTATAATGGTATATGCTGTATACTGGAGGGCACCTGTATCACCTGAGGAGCAGCCCTGTATAGTGGTATATGCTGTATACTGGGGGGGGGGGCGCACCTGTATCACCTGAGGAGCAGCCCTGTATAGTGGTATATGCTGTATACTGGGGGGGCACCTGTATCACCTGAGGAGCAGCCCTGTATAGTGGTATATACTGTATACTGGGGGGGCACCTGTATCACCTGAGGAGCAGCCCTGTATAGTGGTATATGCTGTATACTGGGGGGCACCTGTATTACCTGAGGAGCAGCCCTGTATAGTGGTATATGCTGTATACTGGGGGGCACCTGTATTACCTGAGGAGCAGCCCTGTATAGTGGTATATGCTGTATACTGGGGGAGAGGCACCTGTATCACCTGAGGAGCAGCCCTGTATAGTGGTATATGCTGTATACTGGGGGGCACCTGTATCACCTGAGGAGCAGCCCTGTATAGTGGTATATGCTGTATACTGGGGGAGGCACCTGTATCACCTGAGGAGCAGCCCTGCATAGTGGTATATGCTGTATACTAGGGAGGTACCTGTATCACCTGAGGAGCAGCCCTATATAGTGGTATATACTGTATACTGGGGGGGCACCTGTATCACATGAGGAGTAGCCTGTAAATGGTATATGCTGTATAAATGGGGGAGGCACCTGTATCACCTGAGGAGCAGCCCTGCATAGTGGTATATGCTGTATACTAGGGAGGTACCTGTATCACCTGAGGAGCAGCCCTGTATAGTGGTATATACTGTATACTGGGATGGGGGCACCTGTATTACCTGAGGAGCAGCCCTGTATAGTGGTATATACTGTATACTGGGATGGGGGCACCTGTATTACCTGAGGAGCAGCCCTGTATAGTGGTATATGTTGTATACTGGGGAGGCACCTGTATCATCTGAGGAGCAGCCCTGTATAGTGGTATATGCTGTATACTGGGATGGGGGCACCTGTATTACCTGAGGACCAGCCCTGTATAGTTGTATATGCTGTGTACTGGAGGGGGACACCTGTATCACCTGAGGAGCATCCCTGTATAGTGGTATATGCTGTATACTGGAGGAGGCACCTGTGTCACCTGAGGAGCAGCCCTCTATAGTGGTATATGCTGTATACTGGGGGGGCACCTGTATCACCTGAGGAGTAGCCCTGTATAGTGGTATATGCTGGTTTACTGGGGGAGGGGCACCTGTATCACTGAGGAGCAGCCCTTATAGTGGTTATGCTGTATACTGGGTGGGGGCCCCTGTATTACCTGAGGCGCAGCCCTGTATAGTGGAATATGCTGTATACTGGGGGGGGGGCACCTGTATCCCTGAGGGGCAGCCCCGTATAGTGGTATATGCTGTTACGGGGGCCCCTGTATTACCGAGGGCGCCTGTTAGTGGGATTGCTGTATAGGGGGAGAGGCACCTGTATCCCCTGAGGGTGCCCTTTTTTAGGGGTAGTGTGTATAGGGGGGGGGGGGGCACCTGTATCACCTGGGGGACAGCCCGAAGTGGTATATGTGTATAGGGGGGGCCACCTGTAAATGAGGAGCCCCTTTTGTTTTATGGTATTGCGTAAAATGGGGGGGGGCACCTGTTTTCCCCTGGGAGCACCTTATAGGGGTATTGCTTTTTAACTGGGGGGGGCACCTTATCCCCCTGAGGGCACCCGTATAGGGGTTATGCGTAAAAGGGGGGGCACCTGTATCCCCTGAGGAGCACCCTGTATATGGAAAAAAAAAAAAAAATTTAATGCTGTAAAATGGGGAGGCACCCCTGTATACCTGAGGAGACCCTTATATGGATATCTGATACTGGGGGAGGGGGCCCCTGTTTTACGAGGAGCGCCTTTAATGGTATATGCTGTTACGGGGGGAGGGGCACTGTACCCCTGGGGAGCAGCATGTATGTGGTATATCATAACTGGGAGGGCCCCCTGTATCCCCGGGGGGGAGCACCCTGTAAGTGGTATATGCTGTATAGAGGGGGGGGGGTGGTTACCCCGGTTTTATGCCTGGACTAGTCCAATGACAGAAAGCAGCGATGTTCCTGAGGTCACCTGTTCCCTGAGGGGTCAGACATGGCGGCTGTGATCACAGTGATTGCTGGGAGGGAAGGGCCATCACTATAACATTACTCATCACCCCGCAAACTGGGCCAAACCCGCCAACCCGAGCCCCAACCTGAAAGCCACAAGCCCACGCTCCCCGCCCCCACATCACTCACCTGCTGTAATAATGGCCAGCCGCAGCAGAGAGGCCCCAAAAACTTACCAGTACCTTGAGGCCTTCTACCTGCCCCCATCCCCTCCCAGAGAGGGCCGGGGGAAAAAAAACTAAACCATCACCTGCGCGGCCTGGTACCTGCCCCCATCACCTGCCAAGCCGAGCCGCACACCTGAGCCACAAGCCGCAGGCGTTCCCCGCCCCAAATCACTCACCTGCTGTAATAATGGCTGACAGCCGGCAGCAGAGAGGCCAAACCAGCTGCACCAGACACCTGCGCTACCTGGTACCTGCCCAGCAGAGAGGAGCAGGGGCCAAACCAGCTGCACCAGTCACCTGTGAGGCCTGCTACCTGCCCCCATCACCTGCCCAGCAGAGAGGAGCAGGGACGAAACAAACTACACCAGTCACCTGCGCGGCCTGGTACCTGCCCCCATCACCTTCCCAGCAGAGAGAAGCAGGGACCAAACCAGCTGCAGCAGTCACCTTTGAGGCCTGCTACCTGTCCCCATCACCTTTCCAGCAAAGAGGAGCAAGGGCCAAATCAGCTGAACCCGTCTCCTTTGAGTCATGCTACCTGCCCCCATCACCTGCCAAAAAGAGAAGGGCAGGGGCCAAACCAGCTATATCAGTCATCTGTGCAGCCAGGTACCTGCCCCCATCACCTTCCCAGCAGAGGGGAGCAGGGGCCAAACCAGCTGCACCAGTCACCTGCGCTACCTGGTACCTGCCCCCATTACCTTCCCAGCAGACAGGAGCATGGGCCAAACAAACTACACCAGTCACCTGTGCAGAATGGTACCTGCCCCCATCACCTGCCAAACAGAGGAGCAGGGGCCAAACCAGCTATACCAGTCACCTGCGCTGACTGGTACTTTCCCTTGTTACCTGCCCAGCAGAGAGGAGCAAGGGCCAAACCAGCTGCACCAATCACCTGTGCAGAACAGTACCTGCCCCCATCAACTGCCGAACAGAGAGGAGCAGGGGCCAAACCAGCTATACAAGTCACCTGTGAGGCCTGGTACCTGCTCCCATCACTTTCCCAGCAGACAGGAGCAGGGGCCAAACCAGCTAAACCAGTCACCTTCACGGCATGGTACCTGCACCCATCAACTTCCCATCAGAGAGGAGCAAGGGCCAAACCAGCTATACCAGTCACCTGCACGGCCTGGTACCTGTCCATATCACCTGCCAATCAGAGAGGAGCAAGGGCCAAACCAGCTATACCAGTCACCTGCGCGGCCTGGTACCTGTCCACATCACCTGCCAATCAGAGAGGAGCAGGGGCCAAACAAACTACACCAGTCATCTGTGCAGCACGATACCGTGCCGAACAGAGAGGAGCAAGGGCCAAACCAGCTGCACCAGTCCCCTGCGTGGCCTAGTACCTGCCTAGCAGATAGGAGCAAGGGCCAAATCAACTATACCAGTCACCTGTGCAGAACAGTACCTGCCCCTATCACCTGCCCAACAGAGGGGAGCAGAGGCCAAACCAGCTGCACCAGTCACCTGCGCAGCCTGGTACCTACCTGCCCCCATCACCTGCCCAGCAGAGAGGAGCAGGGGCCAAACCAGCTATACCAGTCACCTGTGAGGCATGTTACCTGCCCCTATCACCTTCCCAGCAGGGATTAGCAGGGGCAAAACCAGCTGCAGAGGTCACGTGTGCAGCACAGTACCTGAAACACATCACTTAGCCAGCAGACAGAAACAGGTGTGAAATCAGCTACACCACCCACCTGTGCAGAACGATACCTGCCCAGCAGAAAAGAGCAAGGGCCAAACCAGCTATACCAGTCACCTGTGCAGCATGTAACCTGGCCCAAATGACCTTCCAGAGAGGTGTCGGGGCCAAACCAGATGCACCAGTCACCAGCGTGGCCTGGTACCTACCTGCTCCCATCAACTGCCCAGCAGAGAGGAGCAAGGGCCAAACCAGCAACACCAGTCACCTGTGCAGAACAGTACATGCCCCTATCACCTTCCCAGCAGAGAGGAGCAAGGGCCAAACAAACTACACCAATCACCTGCGCAGCCAGGTACCTGCTCCCATCACCTTCCCAGCAGAGAGAAACAGGTGTGAAACTAGCTACACCAGCCCCTGTGCAGAACAATACCTGCCCAGCAGAAAAGAGCAAGGGCCAAACCAGCTATACCAGTCACCTGTGCAGCATGTAACCTGTCCCAAATCACCTGCCAGAGAGGGGCAGGGGCCAAACAAACTACACCAATCACCTGCGCTGCCAGGTACCTGCTCCCATCACCTTCCCAGCAGAGAGAAACAGGTGTGAAATCAGCGACACCAGCCACCTACGCAGCATGGTACTTCCCCTCATCAGTAAAGTATTCAGAGCAATCAAACTCAGCCTCCTCCCCAATACCATCCCCCTCCCATTTCCAGCCCGTCCCCCTCCTCCTCCTCCTGTCCCCAGTACAGTCCCCCTCACCCTCCTCCTGTCCCCAGTACAGTCCCCCTCACCCTCCTCCTCCTCCTGTCCCCAGTACAGTCCCCCTCACCCTCCTCCTCCTCCTGTCCCCAGTACAGTCCCCCTCACCCTCCTCCTCCTCCTGTCCCCAGTACAGTCCCCCTCACCCTCCTCCTCCTGTCCCCAGTACAGTCCCCTCACCCTCCTCCTGTCCCCAGTACAGTCCCCCTCACCCTCCTCCTCCTCCTGGGCCCCCCGTCCCCTCCCCCCC